>JACCPG010007454.1:0-22344 GCA_016069955.1 Drepana arcuata
TTTACCGACCGGATACGGAGAGTTGGCTGTGTTAGAAGTCTAAGGAGCATGATGTTTCCCTCTCCTGCCAGTACAGTAGTAACCTGTGGAGTCCTAGAAACCCACAATTCACCAGAGAGCAGTGCGATTTAGCGGCGATGACAACTGGGTAGGCTGAGGACTATTCTTAATTCGACAAATAAGACAGTCGTCGAATTTGGTATATTAAATTAGATTACTGTCTGTTATATTTTTTATTGAACTTGTACAGGGGCACGGGCCGGGAGGAGGTTCTCATGCAAAGTTCACGAACTATTCGTTCGACGTGACAGAGTTTGTGCGGTTAGTGAAGAAGTGTGCAGACTACGTGCGCAAGCGACAGGACTTTAGGAATTCCGTCGCTGCCTCCGACAAGTATCAATCACGCGAGGAACTATAGCAAACTAAATGGCAAAGCCAGGATATCTGTTTGTATGTAATAGCTAAGGAGTGAGGTAAATAATCTTTTAAAACACAATTAACAGGCGAATATAACGCACTCGAATATTAACGTTAAAATTGGAATATTCTAAATTATTTTACAATTAATTAGGCATGCCTGTTGTAGAACCATGAACAAAGTCGTTTATGTAATTTTGATAAGAACAACAAGTCATAGTATTATGTGTGTGTAAAGTGTATAAGAGTATTGATGTACTGATGTATACTTATTGCTCTGGACAAATGTATGTGTACGCGAAATAAAAACCTGCCACTCTTCGATACAGATTTGCGTTAAAGAAAAACCAGTTAAATAAAAGATAAAAAAAAAAAAATGATCAGATATAGCTTTATATGTCGACACGCCCATAAAAAACTTAATTAAAATTAAACGCATTAACGAACCCAATACTGGGGTATTTGGTTCTTCTGAAGGAGGAAATGGTGTCCGTGTTCCACACAACGTCAGCATTTCTTTGTAATTTTGTATTGTAAATTATAGAGTCAGAAGACCTCTTTACCTATTTCCAATAGTTAATACCTACATATCAGCACACCTTAAGCAGCTCTTTAGCTTCATTTACTAATAAGTGTCATCATGCGTGCTCGCTGGTTTCGAGTAGCCTTGATATCCATCCATATCCAGCCTCCTGCATTAATTGTTGATCGATTTTATCTAGGTAGTTCAAATTGTGTTTTTCTCTGCTTCTTCTTTCAGACACTTGTTTATTTGTTTTGTCAACTAGTCATTTATCCTCCGTATATATCTTAACCACTAGCATTCATTTCTTCGCCATTATCAGCTAAAGAGTTCTATTTATTTCAAAACGAAATAAAAAGTATAAAACCGTAAAAAATATATCTAAATAATGTATGGTATGGTATCTAATGGTATGAAAATAATGTATTAATTGTTAACGTGGAATTATTTCCGAATCTTAAACACATAATTTGATCGCATTTACAAAGCATTTGTGTAATCTCGTAGACATTATCGTTTAAAAAAATAATTGTATTACAGTGTCGCATGTTATGTACGGTTTATTTTAAGGCTGTGAATTACTTATAATTAATGATCCTAATATACCTAATATACCTCTGGCGGAAAGTGGGTGTGTGGGTATTACCTATACACCTCTGCCTACCCCTTCGGGGACCCTTGTGGGAAGGCGTGATTATTATTTATAATGATCCTAAGTAAAATTGCTTAGACTGCTAATAGGCGTAACATAGCATCCGTAATAATAATGGGCGAATTTTATTTTTTCATTGACGAATTTTATTAATTATACATATATATAATAAATTAATAAATTTTATTTTATTAATTATCGGGAGCGGTAAAGAGTAGCAAAGGGGGCCTTTTTCAATGACGTGCTATTGTCATAATTATTTTTCAAGAGAGCGAAGTGACTATCTCTTTCTCAGTTCTTTTTTACTCAAAAAATATTGTTATATTTATATCATATATCTGTCCTACAGTGACCGTAACTTCAGGTATAGACGCTGATTCAGAGGGGTGCCAGCATCTACATGTATTACACGGAATGAAATTATAAAAAAAATATATCGTGGGATCTCTTAAATTTTTTATCGAACAATAACTTAACGAACGTACGAACGATAGGGGGCGGGTACAAGTGTATCCCTTTTACTTTGCTTCCGGCGTCCATGTCTTCAAGCCAACATTATTAGTACTGTATATTTAATTAATCGCCTTTTGTATGTAAAATATTATTATTGTATGTATATGGATATGGATACACAACTGTAACACGATGAATGTCGCTGCAGTACCGATGAGTTGTGTTGATGTAATCTGTGTTATTTATTATTTGGCGAATGCACCGCTAGTTTAATTGTAACAGTGGCGTGCGCACTTAACTTCCAATAATTACAGTGTGCGATGTTCAGATATAAATTGTCCATAAGATCTCTTGTCCAGTTGAATTATCGACGTATGCTGCTACGATTCATGTACGAACACAACATGTTCATGATTTTAAATGATCGAAGTGATTCTGTAACTGATTGCTCATAACTTAGTATACATTTAGAATTAAGATAACTATTGTTTAATATGGCAACACCGATATTTACTACTGATAAGAATCTGCAGGTAACTTTTTATTGATTTGTCTTTTTTCATATGTACCTATGTATATGGCATACGAGCCTAATACCTAATCGATTGCTTGCGTTTTCAGAAGCCTCATCTCAATACGCAATTGATGTAGGCACGACTTACTGTGTCAGCAGTATTAGGGGCAGACACACTACTTATAAAGATACTAAATTCAAGGGCATATGGATAGTTGTGCTTGAGTAACGGAGATAGACTCCCCATTTGTCACGTTGGCACCTAAAATATATCTCTGGCGGAAAGTGACTTGTGTGATGACTCCTTCGGGCACCCTTGTGGGAAGGCGTGAGGATATATTATAACTAGCTGTACCCGCGACTACGTCCGCGTGGAATAGTGACTTTGGGCAGCATTTTTTGGATAAATCTTTTGGTTCTTTTGGTATCACAATATATTAGTGAAAACCACATCTAAATCGGATAAGCCATTTCCGAGATTAGCGTGCACAAACGCACAGACAAAATTCTAATAATTAGTATTTTGGGTGCTATTTGCGTTGATAAAGGTCCCAATAATATATTTTCTCATATATCTTCCATATACAGACAGCGATTACATTTTAAATATATTTATATATATATATATAGATAGGATGCTAAATTAGTTTTCACAGAAGAGTTTCAAAAAGTTAGGGTCACGCCTTCAGATACGAGCTCTATATGCACCCTTGTACTTATTAATTGTAACTATTAATTATAAAAAATCAAAATGGTGGCCATCGTACTAATGTTTGCTTTGCCGAATCGTCGTTCATAATTAAATCAATGCCTAAGGTGTTTGGAGGATAAGGCACAAAAGTTCCTTGTCACGTCTGATTTCTTCCTTATGATTGCTTTCGCTTCGGTATAAAATGTAAAAAGAGTGCAATAAATCGCGAAACAATCGTATGGTATTGAGGCAATATTTACAAAGGGAAATTAATGGCCGGAGCGCTCACGCCCCCAGGCCTTTAAATCCATAATTTTTCACACAACCAGATCCTATCGCTGAATTGAAATCAACAGCTAATTGAAATAATGTTGGATTATCCAGTTACTTATAAAGGCGGGATAACACGTGTACCTTAAAAACATGTTGTTGTTATAGAGCAGTTACTATGAGGACAAACGCTCATAATGAACTTCCTCTTGAGGTTTTCCCTGTGGAGTATAGAATAGAGTTCGTCAAGAAGTTTGTGAATAGATCCCATATTAGGTACTATCATGTACCGTATATATGACGTGTTTCTTAACGAGGATCAACGTATTCGTGAAGTCTCCAAACTAATTACTAACTTTGGAAATCATATAGGTATCATGGCGATTAATTATAATTAACTAGTCCCAAAGTTAAGATAATAGTGAATTTGGCTGGACTGAGGATGTTTTCTAACTATGGATGGATAACAGCCGTTAGCCGCTCACTGGTTCTGATTGGCTTAAGATCAGTGAGTTGTGTGAGGCCTTCAGATTTATTATTATTACCTACTTCCTTACAAAATGATAAAGATAGATATGTCCTTACATAAGTAACACTTGACGTGAAGTTGTACCTATGTTTGCTCATGGCGTAGGTGTGGGCGTAATAATTATCATATCTCTGGGCGGTGGCCTATCGACGTCGTAAATCAGTCATGCTAATTTATCACACCTCTCGTTGTTTCGTTTTGAACCCATATCTGAAAGTGTATGTGTAAAATGTCACTATGTGTGTTATTATTATTGTAGTCCAACTTGAATGAACGTAGCCAGTAATATGAATTTAAAAGCTTTTGAGGAGCTCGCCTTATTGTAGACCTTTGTAATTATTGGTCGTTCATACGTACAGTCACGAGCACCGGATTAAAGTAAACATAAACTGGAGCGTTTTTCTGTGTAGGTAGATACCGGTTAAACGGAATCCTAATATTTTTTACGTATTATTTGTCTGTTCTTCCGTGTTTCATAGATATTTTTTTAATGAGCCGCCTTAGTTGAATATTTTTTTGTGGTAATACTGATCCAGAGGTTAGTGAATCTCGTTCTTAGTGGGTTTAATTTTTATACATACATGTAGCGTAGCGGATAGACGCTGTGCTGTTCCAAATTATAGACATACATTATATTACAGACATACATACATCAATAAATGATTTTATGTTAACAAGTCTGTGCTCGTGTACCAACATGCAAATACCTCGAAAAAACATTAGAATATTAATTATTTTTGTATGTAGTGTTTCATATAAATTGACATGTCATCTTATTTATTCGGTACACCTATAGTTTAGGTCCATCTATGTATTTGAAAATGTCCATTCCATAATAATAATGTGATATATATTTAATTAATTTTAATTAAAACTAAATGAATACTTATTAATGAATAATAAAATGTATGATTAAAATAATGCGTATAATTTAAAATTTTCACATTAAAATAATAAAAGATGTCTGACATGACGTGTGATGTCGGTACATTATATATACCTCTGTACCATAATAATGGAGTTTTGAATGCTTTGCTTTGAGCTTGATGCTTTGAATTTATTTTTTCCAACCTGCATCTACTCCGTAAAACTAGACCGTCTTTGGTACTCGATGCCCCAGAACATCAGACATTAATCTCCTTCAAAAAGCCTTTATTTGAACACTATTTCTCTTTTTTACTTGTTCATAACTAGGTATACATGTATATGTTATTGTATGTATGTTTAATGTTATGTAAGTATATGTTTCGTATTTATTTATGTAGATTGCCTATTATTTATATATTATAATAATTTATATTTCATCCTCTCGACTGTCACACCTATCTTTTCTTTCTCTGTTTATTATCTCTCTCTACATTGGTTGCCCGGTAGAAATCGCTTTTGCGATAAGACCGCCTATTGTGCCTACTACATGATTTTTTGTAATTTCTGCTGTTTTGTAAATGTGTGTTTTTTATTATTATAATAAGTACTAGCTAACCCATATGTGTATCTACCGTTGATACCGTTCCTATAAATTACAGATAATAACTAGGGACGGCCACCTACCAGATGAACTGACGACCTGGTGAAAATCGCTCTGCATCGATTGGAGTGGCGTATGTTCACCAGTGGAAAAGGATAGGCTGAAATGATGATGATTATTTACTAATTAGGATAGTGATACTCTTGTTAAGAAGAATTATAGCCCATATCTAGTATTATAAATGGTCACGTGAACATGGAACAAGTGGGAATGTCCACAGTAACAATTGCGGATCTAGAACGGGGACAAATTATACGTACCTACAAACTGGCTCAGAATTGATGTCCATTACAAAATGGGCAATGTTCTGAGAACGTTCGTATCTGTGCGGGGCTCTCACTGTGTTCCCGCTGCTTCGCAGCCCAACCGACAAACGGGGTCTTTGGCTCAAAACTTACAATGAATACGTAAACATTGCCTGATTGCAGGCTAGCTATAGAAATTCATCATTAAATTGCATGGAACTAAGTCATACATGCAGAATTATTGGAAAAAGCTGCAGGGCTCGTGCAGTCAGGTTGGTGGGGGTTGGACTACAGAGAGCTCGGAGTCTATGGCGAGGCGCGGGTGGCCGCGATGCGATGCGACGTCGCTGATTCATGTAGCTGATAGCTATCGTAGGCGCCTGCGCTCACCGCCATTTTATAAATTTATCACCACTCGCCTACTGTTCGACCAGCACTTGAATAAAGCCGTCGATCGTTCAAGTCACACTACATTTGCACGAGTTATTAATTCATAGTGTTCTGTAAGCGAAGAGATAACATATTCAAGCTTTTGAATTGTAGGTACATATTAAAATAATAAATAATAAATACCTGGGACAATTCCACACAAATTGACCTAGTCCCAAATTAAGCAAAGCTTACAGCGGGGATGCAACGCAACTATACTACGTCAGTAGAGTTACACAACCAATTGAAGCATGTTTACTATGTCAAGTGGATTAACGGCACCTGAGAATGCCGACTGTACCTACCCAAAAGAGAAAGAATTAATCTTGACACGACGAGCATTTATCTGTATAATAGCTGCGCGAATTAAGGTAACAAGTCCAAGATTAACAATAGCACCAACAAACAGAAGGTAACAGAACGAAGACAAACATTCGTGGCTCTTTCAAAAGCGTACAATAGTCATCATCAATTACAGGCAATAGATCGCCCAACATCATTTGTCCGTCCGTCCGTTACTCGACTGGGGCATTCCCACGGCACTCGGGACGATCGTGTTTGTTGTCGGAATATGTCCAATGAGAAATAGTAATAGAAAATTGTTTGTGATTGCCTCGCTCTCTACCTACCTAACCTTCTTGAGATCCGTGTTCCCCTTTTTATTGTTTTCTCATCTTCTGTTATTTATCTAATGTTTACTTGTTATTGCAGTTACAGCACATTCGTACCTACCAGATATCATGATACGTATTTGCAGGAACCAGGGACCCTAATGAATGTGCCAATGTATGTAATCAGATAGTCTTTAATCATCATCGGAAATAATGTGCAGAGAGGCAGTCATGCCCGCACAGTGAAATCAGGTATTAATTCTTGGTTAATAATTATGCAGAACGATGCAAACCGTTGTTCTCCTGATATTATCAAGGGCAAGAGCGAAGAGAAATTGCTCCGATCGAAAGATAATCTCGCCGGAACCAAAATTGATCATTGATAGGAGGCGCGCTCGTCCTGCCGCCTGCCACCAGCCCACGCCCATCAGCAATGTTTAAATCTTTTTTAATTTCACGATGTTTGTTCCTTCAAATTGGCAATTTATTTTAATATTACCCAAACATTCTACACAAGAGGTTGTATTCATATAAGAAGCATTGCCGTCCATACCTTTAAGTAGATAGGTACAAAATTAATTTCTAGTGTGACATTTTAACAATCACGATGCTAATGCACGCTGCTCGCTAGGTATCTACACACATTATTAGCATCCAGATTTAGGCCACCTCACAGTACAGCCTCATTCGATCTCTCGGTCAATAAATATCAGATTAAAGTGCCGCTATTGTAGCCTTCACGCACAAACTAGTACCGTGGCTTTCAATAACGGTTCGCACTATGCAGATTATCACTGGGCCGATAACCACGACGTGAAAGCGATAGCGGCGACACGATGCAGCGGACTGGCGGTGGCGGTGGTGGCGGCAAGTGGCTGCGCACGCGCACGCGTGACGAGTACACGTGACGCGCCACCACCCGACCACCATACACCACCGCCACATTCCAACCAGCTCACATATCTTACATTAACTAGTGTGATTTATACACACTCACATGCAAGACAAACATGTCACCAAAATGTAGGTAGGTCCAAATTTTTTCCTTAGGTAAAGGTTCCAAAGACATCTCGATAACGCTCTATTTCTACGGATAAAGTTCTTTCAAACTAAGGTAAGACGGCAGTTTTCCTCATCCCTTTCATACACAAGTCGCAATACATGCTTTGCTATCTTGTGTAAATAGTTAGTAGTAGTGTTAAGTTTCGCTATTCGGCATTGGTTCTTCAAGAAGGTTGTGAAAATTACGTTGAAGATTCGGCAAAGCAACAACAATAACTGAACAGGGTATCCCAAACGCTTAGGTAATACAGCAGTCAGGCCGTGCGCTGCCCTTGGTTAGTATGCTTTAATAGCAATGAAATGAGTTCAATTTGTCAAACACATTGATAATATTATTTCCACACATGGATAAAAAAAAAGGTGGTTCCTCCGATCTAAACATCAATATCTATTGAAGAAATGGGTGGCACCCCTAAGAAAGTTTCATAAACACGTTTTTTCCAATAATACTTGTACAAATACGCATAAAATTACGCCGAGTCCCTCACGGGGTAGGCAGAGAGAGTATTTAAAATATGATTAAAAATAAAGGTGCATGTGATGGATGATTTTCAGAGGGACTAGTTGTTTCTTTTAGCAATCAATCCTACTTGCGATCGTCGCTTTAAGATTACAATTGTATTAGATCACACTCCTCACATTAAGGACGATGGAGAGGAGTACCGTCCGTAGCAGATATCTTATCGAAGGATCCAGCCATGCACTATAAATACATGGATATACAAATTTATATAGAAAAAGCATGAAAGCCGAATAAATGCAGTTGAGATGAGAGCGTTAAGAAGTATGATAGGAGTTAAGCTGAGTGACAGGATAAGAAATAGTGAGATAAGGAAACGTTGTGGTCTGAAATAAGATGTAGTGACAAAAATTGAGAAAGGTATGCTGAGATGGTTTGGCCATGTCGAGAGAATGAATGAAGAACGATTGACGAAAAAAGTGTATAAGGCGAGTGTGAATGAAAGTGTTGGAAGGGGTAGACCTAGGCGGACGTTTCTAGACCAAATTAGGGACGTCTTGAAAAAGGTCAGGTCAAGAGTACCCTAAACCGAAGAGCATGTATGAAGAGAATAATGAAAGTGGACGAAGCGAAAGAAGTATGTAAGGATCGTAGCAAGTGGAAAGAAGTGGTCTCTGCCTACCCCTACGGGAAAGAGGCGTGATTATATGTATGTATGTATATTCAATATATGATTGAATTAAACTTAAGGCTAAAAACAAACTTGCTTAAATTATATTCTTAAGTGGTTTTCAAAGATCATAATAACATAGTTGAGATTAATACAGTAGAGATATGGATAGGGACATTAAATGAGGTTTCATAATACGCAACTAGATTGACATAAAGCCTAGACCTTGTCATTAACTCAACGTAACAGCAAACGAGCTTATTGTATTTGAGAAAATGTATGTAATGGAAGTTCTTGCGACAGATCGCTAAGTACCTGCTTATTTCCACACGGCCCGTGCTTCTGTCAGCTGTCGCCATTCAGACCTGTGCGTGCGTGAGTGACCTCCCACCCTGAATGATGTGCAACCAATACATTATTTCTCCACATTGGCTCAATACGTTATCTTTTTCGATAATTGTGCTTTTGTACGATGGGCAAACTTAGCACTTGCACGTGTTTACAATGTTAATAATTAATGGTTTACAAGGTCTGTAGCAATCTAAGGTAAATAGACATCTGGCAATTAGCTCCGCACAAGTTTAACAGTACAAACATCAAAAATATTTGCGATTACCATTTTTATTAAATTGTCTTGTTTTCATATACGTTGTCGAGTTATTAAATAATTACTACTCTCCGTATGCTCCTTTAGAAGAGGAAGATTTAAATTCTTTTTGTTCACATTACAAGTGAGAGCAATAAAAACTCTTAGTTACATAAAGTGTATTGTGTTAAATGAAGTTTTTAAGGCTGGTCTCAACTTTTCTGAAGTCATACGAAGTCATACGATGAAATGAAACCGAAAACATTAAGGACAGTGCACAAAAACAGACCCAAAATAAGCTCGATAAATAGGTGCTTACAAAACAATTTTTTTCTGAGGGCCTTTTCTTTGCGTAAAATTATTTTTTCTAATTGAACCCGTTAATAAACAAAAAAACCCAAGGTTTTTATTGCATTATTCTTTATCAAATACTGAGAAGTAAAGTTGTCGCCAACTATACTTACATACATATTATATTTACTTCTAGTTGATGTAACCCATCAATAAGGGTTTCATCAACTAAAATTCGCCTGCGTAGGCGAGGTAGTTCAATTAAATATCTCTATCACAGCTCTGCTATTCTTAAAAGTTCAAAGGTGAGTGATGCTATGATTTGATGCCAGTTAGTTTCAATCTTGAGATACTCGTATGTACGCAAAAACGTAGTGAATGCCCCACCATGTCAAGGCATTGGCATATATTCCAGTAAAATGTGTGCAAGTAGCACTCAATTAAATAGGCAAGGTTACAAATGCTTTGAAAGTATTCACAGTCGGATTGCAAAGCCACCTATTAGGAACTATTGTCGATACCCAAACAATCCTGGCTGTTAAGGAACGTGATGAAACTTCGATAACATAATACTATTTTCGTCATACTCAACACACTGAGCTATGCCGCTAAAATATATATGAAAAATGTATATATTTTGAATCCAGAATACTACCACACTCTATTTATTTTGGTTATCTATGTCAACTTATAATGATAGAGATTTGTTTACGTCTGGATAGGTAAAGGTGTACCGACATCCTCTAGTCGCCGGAGATATATTAGAGGGACAACGTAACGATTCTGACTTCTTTTTAATCGTAGGTATGTTGGTTTTTCTGCACTGTACTGTGAACTCATTGGTGTAGTCGGAGCTCGAATCTGCTGTCTTGACTGTAGGGGCTAGTACTAGAGCCACTCGACCAGGACGACTATAATTATTCCAAATATTGATCTTATGATCCCTCCCCTGTAGAGACGGAAACCTAAGAGACAATGACACGAGCCCCCACTGATGCAACCTACTTGACTATAGCGTGGGTATTTAGTCAACAGAACTGAATCGACTCATCAGCCTCTCGAAACACTTAACCTTTTGTCCACGTGCTAGACACCGAGCACCCATTGTGATAAATATAAGTGTTACACTCTTTTAACAGTTCCAAGTGTTATTATATCTCAAGTGCTTTAAGTATAATTGAAGAATTCATATGTGATATAGTTAGTCTGTCTGTCTATCTGCGTGACTTATTGTCCATTGTCAGGTGTTATCGATTTGAGTCTGATTCAAAGTTGGTGCAGTCGAGTGAGACTTTCACTCGGCAACTCTGCATTATGATTCATCCATTCTATTAAGTCTTCGTACAAATTTTGTGTATGTGTGCAATGTAGGTACTAATTGTGTATATATACATATATGTATAGAGCTTTTGCATTCATTTGCACTCTTCATATATTTATATAAATTAAGTAAGAATATAATTAATATAATATTATTAATCGGGTTTTCAACTGTAAAAAGTTCTTAATATCGAACTAAGAAATTAAGGCTCATCTCAAATATTTGTGTCATCCCAAAACCTTTGTACCGTGTGCTTTTAAGCTAAAGCAGTGTTTATAAAGACATTGGTTTGGATATTAAAGCCGCCTATCCCGATGGTGCGTCTTGTTAGCAATACAAGTGTTTTAGGGGGCGAAGATGATGAGCCAGGCATAATATTTTATTTGTTGAATAAGTAGAACCGTGAGGGCCGAATACTTTAAGTTGTGAGCTGTAAATTCAAGAGAGCAGGTTCAAACACCAGTGGTCTGTACAATTATTTTTTCGGATTTTGTACCATTATCGTATCAGAGATTATATCATCATATCATCACGCCGAGTCCTTAACGGGGTAGGCAGAGAGTATAGAGCGACAGTTCTCTCTAGACTTACCAGAGATTAAATCCTGCCAAAGACGAAAATCACAATGAGAAAGCCTGTATATGCCTGAGACAACATTAAAAAAGTTGGTAATATTTCAAAAAAGTACTTATACCTACCCTTTGGGGATCCTTGGTGAAATGCACGAAGTTTTTAGGTAACAACGATAGCGATCCCGCTATTGGTAAATATGTTGTGGGTGTTTGAAACATGGCGTGCTCAACATTTGTTTGTAGGGCAGATACCGAGTGATAAGGATGCTGCAGACGGCGATGCGCAAGATAAGTTGGAGGCAGCGCGTGTCCTGTGAAGCGCCTAATGGCCGGTCTCGCCGCGGGCGCAACGTGCCTCACAGTTTAAATTGAACGTCAAGCTATCGATTTGCATAAATCATAGGTTACCATTTTCAATTATTTAATTGCTAATATTTAGTGCGACATATAACGACGATGTACGAAAAGGTTATATTGCCATACACGCGGCATTGCCGTCAGTCTTTTTGGCACCCTTCCGCATGACACGAAATTGGGACGTTAATTCTAGGTAATTGTATTTTGTTTTCAGTTTTCATTATTAATAAAAAAGGATAACTTGTCTTCTTTCTTACACGAATAAGTGATTGGTAGTGGAGATAGTAGGTGTAATGTACCTACCCTGTCAATATGATAAAGAACTAAAATCTTCTTTTCTTTTCGGAATATTAAGCTCGCATAAGACTCATACCTTTTAAATATTATGTATGACATGAGTATTAAGGGAAAGCTGACGATGTGAATAATTTTTTATTGCGACGATTCATTTATTATTCGAGATTCGACTTCGATAAATTATGTCCCTTTATTTTGACGATATTCTTTGTAAGGAGCTGTTTTTTTAGTAATATTAACTTTCAATTACTTAAATACTTTTAATTTACGAGGACTTTCGGGGAATTATTATGCATGCAAGTAACAGGAAAAGTATACCTAATAGAACTTAGTGAATACTCTCTGAATAGGGCTGCCACGTTAGTCGCTCACATAGAAAAATAAATATTTAAGCACTTATAGTATTCTGTCATTGGATTTTTGTTTTATACATGTAGGATTTGTGTGAACCGCAGCCTCAGCGACGCGAACAATGACTGCCGGCCGACACAGCCTGCGCCACGCCTGTTGCTTTCCGCGAACAACTCGCCTCTAATAAACGTGTACCTTATTTGAATATTTATGAACGCGACCCTCTCGGTACCACGTCATTCAATGATAACATAATTAAGACACACACAGGCGTTGCTTATTACTATGCAGGCGAGGCTAGAGCGCGCGTTTTCTACAATGACGGTGCGCTATTAAAGTATCTACTTAATCTTATAAGTACATGTCTCCGAAAACCATCACCACCATCAAAACCATCAAGTTCAAGGCTTAGTTAATATATGAAGTAATATTTATTTAACCAGTTACTTCCCTATTTAGTGGATGTTGGTAGGTTAATTCCTTAATGATTTGCTTGCATAAACAGGGATCTTTGTTTTAACGTATGAAGATCCTTTAAGGATTCCTGATTGGGTCTTGGGGACTGAAGGACTGTGTGGGGCTAATGGCGCAAAAACAGTGGCTCTAGGTACTAGCATCAGCATTTAAAAAAATCCCAACGTCAGGGGGTCGACAATCTCAATATTGTGTCTATGTCTGTGACGTCTCCTTACTGCATGGAGCTTGGACCTCAGGCATTACTCACTTCAGGAATGCTACATAAAAGTGCTTAAGATAAAATAGCCTCTTGCGATGTGTTCTGTACAGTCGATACGACGAGACAAGACGCGAGTAGTATCAAAGTTAATATGCAATCAAAATATAAGTAAAATAATAATCGTTACCGGTTGAGCATCATCCATTTGAAATGTCAGATCCTTGTTTTTAATTGTATCTTTATTTGAGAACAATAAGTTAGTAATGCAATTTGTTCCAATTTGTTAGTGTACATATATGTGTATATTGTTAGACAGTGTTTCTAGCGGAGTAAAGTGGTAGCGCACGCGGTTAATTGCCGGCGCGCACGCGACCGTTGCTCGCCCTACGATCTCGGCACTACCGACACCGCTACAGAACCTACAGGGTATAGTGTACCCGCACTAATTCTATCGTGCCGGAATTACTGGTATGTATACCAACACAACAGTACATTAATTACTAACTACCATTTAGGAGTTCAATTATTCTAAAGTTATTGGCTTAAAATAAAAGTTATCTCTCTATTAACGGCCTTGGTGTCCGAGTGGTCAGCAGCCGCTTGCAACACAAAGATTGCAAGTTCGATTCCGATCGTACTAATGAGTTTTTCTGAGCTTAACAGTGAGTACTCATACCACTTTACACAGCTTTACGGTGAAGGAAACCTGCTTACGTTTGAGAAGAAATTCAAAGGCGTATGTATGATCATGCTTGAGTAACGGCGATGGAATCGCCGTCTATCACGTTGGCAGCTAAAATATATCTCTGACTCTGATTGACCTACTACAGCCACTTCCACCCTAGGAAGTCTCGACGTAATGATTATGGGCTTAAAATTAAATGGAAAAAAATGGGCTTACGTCATTCACGCAACAAGGGAAAACAGTGCTGTTGTGTTTGTTATGTTTCAGATAGTAATTGTGAATCGGGTCCAACTGTGAACCTAAACCCCGATTTCCCGAATTCGATAATTCCGGAATTAATATAATATAATATTATATTAATGCCCGAATCTACCTGAAGACACACAGAAAATTTAATTCAAATCGGTCCATCCGTTTAGCAGAAGCTTAGTGACAAACACACGCACCGGAGAAATATATAATATATAAAGATAACTTAGGTATTAGTCCTACAGACACGACACGTATGATAGTATGGCGTCCTTTACGGTTTCATGGAACAATGAGCATAGGTCCGCGTATGCCTTTTCCTCGCCGACCAACACGCGCAGCGACCTGTCGCATTCTCTTTTAATCGAGACCGATTAGCGCACTTGAGAAATTAGCTTAGAGCATTCGCACTAACCGCCGAGACGCGTCGACACCGTAATTAAGGCAATCATAATTCTTATACAAAACAACACTAATAAGGTACTATTTAAACATAAATGCTCTTTTATAAACACAGTACTAATAAGCATACGGAGACATTTCCGTAAATATGAACAGCTAAAGTATTTTGATACATGCCGAGGTGTACTTATGTCTACATAATTAAATGATATTATACCTCCTCTCGAACTTATATTGCATTCTTTGAAGCTGTAACGTGTAGTGATACATATTTGAAGAACAATTAAGTAATAGTAATACTAAATACTTTAAAATAATATTTAAAATACTTTACTTAAATAAAATACTTTATTTATAAGTATGAATCTTCACGCCTCCCCACAAGGGTGCCCGAAGGAGTATGTAGTACCCACACACCAACTTTCCGCCAGATATATTCGAGGTTCCGAGGTTTCCTCTTGATGTTTTCCTTCACCGTAAAGGTCGTGGTATTTACTGTATTTTGTTTCGAAAAACTCATTGGTACGGTCGGGTTTTGAACTTGCAATCTATGTGTTGCAGGCTACTACTCGAACAACTCACACACCACGGCCCATATTTATGTTTATTAATAATTTGTCATAATTTTAGGTGCAGGTTTAGTGCTTAAACAATAACAAATAACAGCGGATTAAGAAGACCTGGGTGGTCGAAAGAATAAGAACCTGAAATCAGTCATTCAATTGTAGATTCAAACCCCGGCGGTCTCTATCAATGAGATTTTTCTGATCTTGTGTAAAGTGATTTAGACCACGAGCTTCACGAATGTACCTATATTGCTTGAGAAACTGCGAAGCATTCGCCATCTACCACATTGGTACCCATACAAATTTTAGTCGAGGATCCTTTTGGATGGTGTGAATATGTAGATATTAAATTAACTAGGCAAAATACAATGAAAGCAATCTAAGTTGCGACAAGATAAACGTTAATGAGTCAAGGGTCCATTTTCTGTGCGGATGACTTAGTAGAACGTATATCACTTGTTTACTCGAAGAATGGTTATAATTAGAATATCAGTTAAGGCTCCGTGGCGGTCGTACCGGCTATTGTTCGAGACAGTGTGGCCCAAACACGGCGCGCACACCTGTTAGTGCTACCCGATAGCTTACTAACTTAACCTACTTTATTAAGGCCCTACCTAAATAAATATAATATAAAGTACTACTAGTTTACTTAGTTAAAGTAGAAAGCCTGTGCAGTAGGTACCGTGGCGTACAGCCTTTTAATCAAGTATGGCTTTAGTGTACATTGGACAACAAAATATTCCACGTTGTAGTTAGTTAAAGCGTTTTTTGGATAAGTAATGTGTATATTGTTTGTACCTTTTAATTGAGTATTTACATTTTTATTAGTACTGCGTGATATGTAAAACTAAAATAAAGTTTATTAAACTTAATATAATTGTGTTCACATTGCTTATTATAAATTACATTAGTTACGTAGAGATTATTAATGAAAGAAAAGAAAATATGTATGTACTAATTTATTTCTGGCCCTTGGATTGCGGACGCGATTCTCTCTCTAAGCAAATGTGCGTTAACCAGACCTATATTGTATGTGAAATAATTGTGATGTTTTTCTGTATAATTACTTAAAGATAAATAAGAACATATCACATTAAATAGTCTGAGACTATACTGTAAAGACACAATAAACTCACATAAGCCTAGGTGAAGCTATCGTCCTTTTCCATCCAATCGAATTCCATAAAGCGTTTGCCCGCAAAAGGAGCGGTTGCACTTGCGACGGGCTCTCAAATTGGATGTGTATAGCGGGAGATGGAAAGGCCGATGTGCACGTTGGGGTGTGAGATGGTGTTTCGGGTGCCGTTACAATATGTATCGTGTTCGCGGTGCGCGGCGCGCGGCCCTGGGGGACGCGCGACGCGCCGAGGTGCGACAAGGGCGTGCGACAGTCCGTTCCAATTTACAGGTCACGAGCGGACCACTCGCAAGCCGACCTATCTACTTTTCTTCCATAATTGAATCCTATGGCGTGGGAGACTGAGCACGGCTGAATAAAATATACCGCTTTATCTATACCTACAACTCCATATTAAGCTTATAACGTAAATTGTACATATAACATGCCATAAATATGATATTTGAGAATGTTCAGTAATTAATTCCATAAAATACACCATGTTTGACTGCGGCTTATGTGCAATATATTTACATATTTATTTTATACCACACTGTGGCAAACAAGCATGCGATTGACCTGATGGTAAGCGGCTACCGCCGCCTATGGACGCTTGCAACACTAGTGGTATCGCTAGCGCGCTGGCGACACTACAGGAATCTTTTCATACCCTTCTTGAAGAACTCCATGCTGTACTATCCAGGGAAATTCTCTCACATTGCATCACATAAATTATATAAAAGTAAAACTACGCCTATCTAAATCGTTTGGTAGCTTAGTTGGTAAGATGTTTTAGACTTACCGTGTCAAATCAAAAGAACCCTCAATCTGCATATAAAAGTTACGGCTACGAGGCTCCGTGACAACCATCAATCGATTGAATATATTACAACAGCACAGCGGTAATTTTTAGAAATGTCATATAGTCAATAGTATATCGATGCCATGAAATCTATAAAATCTAGCGATCCAATCATGGAGTATTTATTAAAGAACTGATTAGTACGTCCACTTATCCATATTGTGCAATAACATTATGGGCGTTTAACCTTGACGATGTGTAAGTGGATATAACTCTATTTTTATGTTGCCTCTTTACTCCAAATGTGCACAAAACGAGCTGACATTTTAGGTCAGGCACCAAATAGATAGGTAGTGTTAACTTACCACTCGTAAGCCTTTTTGGAGAATGCGTCGGCGTCGGCGCCGGCGCGGCGCAGGTGCGCGCGCTGTCACGGCTCGGACTGATAACAATAAATGCTACTTACGTCAAATACGCGATCTAACTGGGATCGCTGGTGCGTGCACTATGGTGTAATATATTATTGATTGTTACATAGCCGTCAATTATTGATTGACAATTGATTAATGCTATCTTCCCAAAATGCTTGTCAAATTAATGGTTTTCATTAGGCTTTAAGAAAAGATAGGCAATAATTTTAAGCACTAAGTTCTTTATCTATCAGAAATAATTGAAAGAATAGATATCCAGTTGTTTTTCCATGATCGCAATTCGTGAATGTCTGGAAGAGTAGATATATTTTTCCTTAATTGTGTGGAGCGCTTGGTCCAAATTTAGTCTAAGCCGGCAACCGTGCAAGCTTGTAAGGAGAGCGCATTATAAGGCGCATAACCGCGATACGGCCGCAGCAAAGGTTAAGGGCACAAGACTCCACGTGGGAGGTGCCAGTTTAAGAAATCCGAGATCCTGTCTTGTTCACAAATGGCGTCCATTTTCACTGCACCTTTGTCCTGTAAATGCATTTAACTTAGACTATAAAGCAGTTTGTATATTTCATCCAGTTAAAAAAATATATATTTGGTTTATTACCTGCCGGAAAAATAATGTGCCTTGTCTATAGTCAGTCTCTGTAGGTCGTGCCATGTCTAATGTTCAATCGAGCGAGTGAGTAGGCCGGTCTTAAGTTATGGGTTTGTTTTGTAGCATATTATTACATTTACTTCACATTACGTATTTATTACTTGGTGCATTCGAACATGATCGACCTTCGCAGGTATGGAGAGACTGTGCACAATCGCTGGCAATTATTGGGAAGTAGATCTGTGGTGTGGTTCACACAGTCAAACAAACATCATGAAGAGGGTAGTTTTATATGGTAAGAAGTAAGTGTTGCACGACTTGGTGAGGCCCGGATAGTGGATTACGTGTGAGTGCGCAAGCGCAGTCGTGCACACGAGTCGGTTCATTATCGCGCGTGATGCATTTGCGCCCGCCGCCGCCCACCACCGCGCCGCCGCCGTCGCCGTTGCCATCTATGTATAATTTGCACACCGATAGGTACTTATACCTTGAATTATTCTTGATTTCATTTACTCGGTATTTGACTGATGCAAGCAAGGAGTACATCTAATAAATTAACATGACATGTGTCGTTGAATATTGAAAATGATGACAAAAAATACTTAATAAAATAGAATTACTGGGCGCTATTGCAGCTCCAGCTATCACTTCGAGGATTATGTGAAGATTATCTTCATATATTCGTCAAGCAAAACCTAGTATAGCCAAATTATTTTTCAGTTGGACAGGTCTTTAGACTTAATAACCTACCAATTTCAGGAAATCGCTCAAGGAAATGAAAAGCTTGATGAGTACGACATAAATAAGAGAGTTCTTGCCAAAACTCGAACATATACGTGAGGTATCACGTAAACCGGGGTATTACAATCAATATCGTCGTTTAAGCTACATTTCAGATCTTGATTTATGGGTGTACGGTTTAAGCTCACAGTATTATTAACAAGTTGTAAATCACCGATCGGTATTAAGACCGCGGTGAATCGGTTACAAGATATTTGTTGACGGAGGATTTAATAATAGTCAGAGTGTGACCCAGGCTATCAAAGTGCCTTGTTTCACGCAGAATAACTTATAACTATAAGCAAGCAATATTTGTATAAAGTAAAGAAAAGGTGTGTGTAAAGATATACATTGATTTCGACGATTGGGATGAACATTTATTTGTTTTATTAATTTCATCTTTTTGTAATCACATCTATTGATCTCAACAAGAAGCAGCGTTTCATGACACCATGTAATCACATGATATTCTCACGACCAATTCGCAAGACGCAGAGTTTCGCAATGGTGCTTCGTTTATTATAGTCAGGCCGCTTTTCAAGACAATGCAGGTGTAATGATTTTCTAAAACTGACTTGATCCCCACGCCTTCCCACAAAGGTCTCCGAAGGGGTAGGCAGAAGTGTGTAGGTCGTACCCGCACACCCACTTTACGCAAGCGATTGTCCATCGCAATTGCTCAAGCACGACTTTTTAAGCTTATGCGGGAAACGTTATTTTTTTGTATATTATATCATATTAATTGGTAGAAATGTTTCTCAATCAAACTAATTGATTGGGCGACGCGCTGGCCAGATATCACGCGCTGTGGTCATTACGGCCTTGACGGATGATGGTCATAAATACAAATTTAACACGGTTACAAGTAAAGAATTACAAACGAAAAGACCCCGCGCCAGACATAATTAGTAACGCAGGTGTAATTTGTGCTGTGATGGGCGTTCTGCCTTATTGGTGTTTCTAATTACGAAACTTAATTTAACTGCTTCATATCGCGCGCGCTCCTAGAGCATCTTTAATCTGTTAGTTTCTATCATGGGTTCCTGTTACACGACTAGTAGGCTTTGTGCAAAGCTTTTATTCATTTAGACTTATTATTTTTCTACTGATTACCTACTGGTAGCGAAACACTTAATTACCGTTGGAGTGAAAACTGTACCGCAACATTGCTAAGCCAAAGAACATTTTCTATGAACTCTAATGATGAAGACGACCCCATTAAGTTGTTGTTTGGTTAAGCACTGTTCGGCGATCACATATAGGGTTTTGAGGGTCAAGCCTCAGGTCAAAAGCAGTAGTTATTAACCCCCAAAAGAATCGAATGAATGAACTGGATGTAATTATAAAATACATATATGCATTGTCATTGGTTTGACGTCAAACTTATTTTAGGCATGCATGCGCTTGGTATTAACAAGTCAAACGTCATGAATAATGCGAACGGATGCGCTTCAAGGCGAAAAAACAGCGCGCGATCCTGTAATGCATTTTTTTTCACCGCATAATGTTAAAAGATCAAATTATATCGTCCACTTTCACACATCACGGCACTTCCGTGATGCGTGGTGTAGTTTAATAATATCAATAATAATAAGTAGTGAAAAATCATACGCTCTATTGTATACGTCAAATTTGACCCATGATATTATGAGTAAAATGTATTTATCAGATATGTATACATATTCAGATATTAAAATCTACAGACTGGTACCTACGTAGCTACCGCTTTTAGATACAGGTGGAACCTGGCACTCACCAATTTAAGGGGATTCCTATTGTGCGCCCGGTGGACCTGGCTTCAAATCTACAGTTCAGATATTTTCCTTTTACTTTTGGTGAACTAATGACATGCGAACAAACCTGGTGGCAGATGGTGTAGGGAGGTAATGTGGTAGGATAGGACAATGTGACGACCAGTGGATATGTGGTCCCCCTGACGAGGTCTGACGTCGATGTCGCGCAGGGCCCGCAGCGGGACCGCGCGCCTCTCCGCCGCCGCCGGTGCTGCAGTAAGGTGAGCTCTGGGGTCACTGCTCTGACCTGCGCGTGGGCGCGCCCGTTTCCGTCCGCAAAACCGAATCATTATAGCTCACACGCCTAATCTCTAACCATGTAACACATTTAAATGTTAAGCACACGCACTTGTTGTTATGACTTCATGTTACATATTTATTTGTAAATCAAGATGAGACGGGTATGGCACACATAGCTTACACTTACAACATACTTAGTTTAAATGCGAAGTGAAGAAAAATAACTATGCGCTTACACTAATAGGTAGGTAGGTATTTTGTATTTTGTAGGTATGGTATTTAACGTTTGTATAATTTTTGCTGCTATATGCAAGTTTGTAACAAATATAAAGTCTTTTAAAAACTAAAAAGTAATAGATGGATGATATAATTTTAATGAAAGCACAGCAAAAATGAAACATGTTGATATGATGCGTATAACGTTAGCATAATGGTGCATGGTGTTAGATTGTTATCTAATATTGTGGAGTGATATCGTTTCACCCAGAGTGAGTGTTTTAATAGCCACGTAGATACTCAGAGACGCAAGAGTGCGTGCTGTAATTTATCGTATGGTAACACGTATAAGAGCCATAGGGCCTTATATTACTGGCAGAAGATTTTTCCGCTTTCATTGTTAGCACGTGCATTGTTCGTGGTACTATCGGTACAATTAAATAGTTTAAAACAATTGCGTTTACAAAAGCTCCGTTAGTTCACTCCATCTGCGTCAAGTGAGGTCGGTGCCGAAATATGTTTATCGGCCATCTTCGAATAAAACTCTTAAGAGTCCTCACAAGCTACGCAAGCATGGAAGCGGCTTTTGTTAGTCACCTTAAGTTTTATATCGTTATAATTAATATAGGCTATATATAGGAAAGTGGGTTACGGGGTATTACCTATACACCTCTGCCTACCCCTTCGGGGACCCTTGTGGGAAGGCGTGAGGATATATATATAATATATAGGCTATATATCCATTAACCTCATGCTTCGACTGCTAGGAACCGAGCAAAGACATTATTTTTATAAATTCTCTATATATATATCCTCACGCCTTCCCACAAGGGTCCCCGAAGGGGTTGGCAGGGGTGTATAGGTAATACCCACACACCCACTTTCCGCCAGAGGTATATGAGGTGCCAACGTGACAGATGGCGAGTCCATCGCCGTTACTCAAGCACGACTATACATACGCCTTTGAAT
>JACCPG010007455.1:0-102765 GCA_016069955.1 Drepana arcuata
CGTCCTCTAAGAAACGCAACCCCAAATGTAACTTTTCAATGGACTACCCAGTCGAGGTGGGCGACTGCCCAAGTATAATGCTGGTATAATGATCACAACTGCTGCCGCTTTAGCGACAGGTCAAGGATATTACCACTAGAACGGTAAACAAAGAAACTTAAACTCTAATATTCACCAATTATAAATGTCAATGTCAAGTTTGACATTATGCCTACGACAATACGTCAAATTGACAGATAGACAATGTACTGGCGAGAGGGTGGTTAGCGTAGATGAATGCAGATAGTTTGATAGATATGATCTGGGACATAATTGTGTTATAGAATACAATAGCACGGAGGTTGCCCGAGGGTATTTAATACTTTGTGTCAATAAATGGAACGTAATTTTAATGTAGCTAAAGTGACCTTACGTTCTCCATAAAGTACGGCTTGGGTGATAATAACATAGAATAGACATTATATCACACGATTAGAACTCGCATTTTGGTGTATCAATACTATGATAGTTTCTTAACTTACACTCAACAGAGCTTTCTGATAAACGTAAAAGAAGAATTATTTACTTGTATGTATGTATCATATTGGTGTTAAGTGTCTGTAATCTAAAACTTAGAATATCATAAAAAATATACAGAGTACTCTAGCCGTCGTGCAGGTATGAATGTGAAAGAAGCGAAAGACATCTGTAAGTATAGATAGAACCGACTCTTCTTTGTGTGAATATTTTTTTTTATATCCTCACGCCTTCCCATAAGGGTCCCCGAAGGGGTAGGCGGAGGTGTATAAGTAGTACCCACACACCCACTTTCCGCCAGAGATATATTTTAGGTGCCAACGTGAGAGATGGTGAGTCCATCGCCGTTACGTCACGACTATACATACGCATACATGTCCTCTCGATGTTTCCTTCACTGTAAAGCTCGCGGTGTGACTAAAACACTGCAATGTTCAGAAAAACTCATTAATACGGTCGAGATTCGAACTTGTAATATTTGTGTTGCATAACACTCGACCACCACAGCTACAAAGAAAAATATAAACGATATAGATCTTTATAAAGGCCAGCAAAAACAATTTGTCAGTCGTTAGCAACCGAAAACCAGCGACCTAAACTGACAAGAGCTGTCACGTTAATTATACAGCAGTTGAGATATGATCCGATTAAAACAATGGCAGTGCAGGCTTTGTCCACTCCGTGCTCCATAGGTGTGCCCGTTTGACACTTACATGCCAATAAACGTCACGTCACTTCTAGTGCGACCTTCGGCTTTGTCGCTCTGATATTGTACGCCTCTTAATGCGTATGTCATCGATGTTTTTCAATAAAACTAACGTTATATTATATAAAACTACTTGGTGAATTTCGCGAACAAAGGGAGGCAATTTTGTATAGTTAGTAGCTACACATGTGGCGATAGCGGAAACTTATGTGGACTTGTACTCGAAACCGGTGAGCATGGAAAGGACTTGGAAACATGGAAACCGGG
Organism: Drepana arcuata; assembly: GCA_016069955.1. NCBI lineage: Eukaryota > Metazoa > Arthropoda > Insecta > Lepidoptera > Drepanidae > Drepana > Drepana arcuata. Next base: position 1,490 of record JACCPG010007455.1, read on the forward strand.
GAGTTTGTTTCGCCGTTTCTTCTCCAGGCGGGTATTTTTCTTGGAAACGGTGGTAACTTTAGGTTTTGTTAAGTATATGACGTTCAATAAGTGTTCCCTGTGTCCTTTACGTTGAATAAAATATTTTGATTTTGATTTTACTGATGAATGTGAAAGAAGTCAAGAGGGAACTGGCGCTCCACTCTCTCTGCTAACACCGTGAGGGACTCGCCCTGATGTTATGTGTGTGTATGTATGTATTTCTTTGCATTTTATAAGTATGTCATTAATATATTTAATGCATTAGCCTAACATTTATTCCATACATTTAGATGAACTAGATGCAGTGATAACCATGATCTCACAGCAAATGCAAAACATCGATATTCACAAGTAGTTCTATAGGATATATATAGGTGGTAACTTTAGTTTATATTAAATACTAGCAGACCCGACCACGCGTTGCTGTGGCTAAGGTTTTTGTCACATTACCTTGCAAATAAATACTTAATCCAGTCAACAGATAACGCATCTGTTAGAATCGTTTGGAGCAAAAGGATAATTGTGACTGTCATGTTCTTGTCTGTCATTTGAAATAAAATAATATTGCGGCTATAAATTGAGATGTAAGCTTTCCTATCTTTCAAGTTGGATCAAACTACACACTGTGGACAAATTTGATTAAAGTCGGTTAAGTAGATTAGGAGTCCATCGCGGACAAACAACGTGACACGTAATTTATATATATTAAGATGTGACGTTTAATAAGTGTTCCCTGGGTCCCTTACGTTGAATAAAATATTTTGATTTTGATTGATAATATATACTCTGTAGTTAATTCCAATTTTGATTGCGTATGGCGTTGTCAAATGAATAACCATCCAAGTTGGAATGGCGTGTCTGAGTGCACATATAAGTACGTAAATGTACTATTTGTTTAATATTAATGCATTTTCAACATTATAATATTAAAGCTAACGTGTACAGTGTATTTTTCGTCCTTACCGTATATGTGCAATGTGAGAAGGACTCTCAGGTCAAACATTATTAACACATCGCATTATGTAACGGTAAATAATGCATTTGTTGATTCAACCACTGCAAATATGTTTTATACTGAAACTTGTACTGTGTTTGCAACGAAGCGCATGATATTCTGAATAAGCAACTTAAACATAAGATCTTACTTATTCTTGTTTTCGTGTTTTTACATCAACGTTTTACATTACACACATTACACATTAAACCGAATGACGACGAGGTATGGACGAAGCGTAAGAGGTATAAGTCTAGAGAGAACTGACGCTATACTCTCTGCCTACCCCGTTAGGGAATCGGCGTGATGATAATTATGTACGTATGTAACGAATGATAAAATGTATATATGTATCAGTGATCTCAATTAGACACAAATATGCTGCGGGTGTTTTGTGCAGGGGAGGATCGAACCTGCTACCGGTAATAGAGATGCCTGTGTCTTAAACAATTATTATGTCATACTTCTCAAACGTTACAAGAACTCAGTGCTCAAATTCCCAGGCTTATCAGCGCGATGGCCCTAAATGGAAATGCTCAGAATCGCCCTATATTTGAGTGCACTTAATCAGTGCCTACGTGGTAGTAGCTTAAACGAGCAAGCATTTTCTTACAGGTTACGAAGGCAGGCCAGTTCCGCGCTGTGACCAGGTCACGCGACGGCCCAGTCTGTGCGCTTTTCCATTTCCCTGAATGTTGTTGATGAGCCGTCTCCCAGAACCGCTAATTGAGTGTTTGCTCGGTATTGGGATCAGTTCTTGTTGACTGGAATAGTTGAATGAAGTCTAATCTTAATTCGTTCTAATCTGTAAATGTACTCAATATACTTGCATTTTAAAAAATCTCCCCGCCGAGTCTGCACTACAGGGTAGCAGAGAAAGTTGAGCGCTCTGTTTCAGCTATCGTTTGAATAACAAACCTTCGCTTTATCCACATTCATTGGTCTCTCCGTGTATGATTGCCAGTTTCGAGTAGAAAATCTTGACGTATTTTTTTTTTCAAAATTATTTTATTATATCCAAGTGCATGGATTAAAAATACATCCCTATATATCTTCACGCCTTCACACAAGGATTCCCAAAGGGTAGGCAAAAGGCAATCGACATTGTGACTAATGCATATTTGTACATTTTTGTAAAACATGTGTAAGTCACAAGTCAAGAAACTGAACGAATCCTATCTGAGATATATAAGATGTCTTATGTAATTTTGTTTAATTGCAGACGATGCGATTCGATGGCAAATTGTTTATTTACCCCAAATGTCAAGGTTTACAAGTTCCACGGATTACTCATCCTAACGAATTAAATACACAATCAAACTAGTTTAAAACACAGAAACTTGTTTTAATTGGGATAATAAACCATGATGTAAGTACAAAGGTATTTGATAATTCTGTGAATAAAAATATTGGGGTCACGGTTATTTGATGAAAATCTTTGCATTGAGGTAATAATACGTACATGTAATAATACATTAATCATTTCAAGACCAAAGCCGAACAGTGATGCCCATGTCATGTCAATTATCAACGAGTGTTACCTACTTTAATAATCTGACATCCTCGCGCCTTCACCCTTGGGTCCCAAAAGGGGTAGGCAGATGCGTTACACCGCAGCTTCTCTTCGTCAGATATATATTTAAGTCCATTGGCGTGTCTCAAGGGCCGCCGATCGCTTTATACGGAACGATGAAATGAAATCCATTTTCTCCGGTTTAAGATGGAATACATGGTTGTTAACCCCTTACTCGTTCGCTCGGATTGCTGCAAGAGGTAAAACGAATTAGCGTTGATTTTATTCGCTAACTTCCTAGTTCTCGAACTAGATTTCTACCATGTTGCCCATAAACTCACGCCGAGCATTGTTCGTTTCTGAACAATATCAATGCTTATTGCCATTTTTAGCGATCGGACCTTTGACTCCTTGCTGGAGACATGACACGCGGCCAATTTGTGAAGTAAGCTCCCACAAAGGCTTTTGAGCAGACGGTACAACCCATTCTAAACTTCAAAACTGAACCCTTAGAGTATGTTTTACGATGTTTAAGGATATACAGCTAGGACAGAGGGTGGCTCTTTGAACTCACCGCAGGCGTCGCGACCGAACCAATAAACTGCGCAATTTGATCGCTGTAATAGTTCTCGTTACGTCTGGAAGCCAAATTCTAAGAAGGTGGCTTGTTGTTGTGGCGCTTGCACTACGTTTTAAATATGGAACAACTTTTACTTGTCAGTGTAAATGCACCATTCGTATTGAGGTTATCTCGTGCAGATTGTGAGAGGAGTAGTTCGATGTTGTTCTTAATGATGCCATTGTGAATGATAATTACCGTGGAAAAGGTATGCGTGATCGATAACTTTTTGTCACTTATAACGAGTGCAATAATCTATTATAGTCGGCGCGGAACAAGTTGGCCGCGTGTTAGGTATGTGAGCGTTGGGACGGATACATGCTAGCAAGATGAGTCCGCCGATTAATAAACTAGTAAAAAAAATGATATTAAAGTCCAAATGTATTTTCAAAAAGGGAACGCCATTGTTTGGAATATAAAAATGACTCAAATTTGGCAAGTACAGAATTAAGTGGTACGAGTATAGAAGATTATGTCAGAACAATTTCTCACATAATTCGGTTTTGGTCGTCAAGCAAACCGCCGTCTTACCCCCGTCCCCACCAAAGGCCAACTACTTCCGCGTAGACTATAGATTGGTAAATACATAAAATATTTTTTAAACCGTGATGGAAAAGTTTTGTTTCGTATGTCAGGTAAAAAGGAGACGCGTTAATCTCCAAACGTGGTTTGGAAAGTAGATGCCGGATGCTGTATATTACGTGCACGAGCATGAGGCGCACGCGAATAAATATCTCCTCTTGCAAGGCGTCAGGGTGGTACATCACCACCGCCAGCCATTATGCTACAATTAAAGCATTTAAGGGAACGAAAGGGCGGTAAGCGGGTTCAAACTAACAAACAAACTATGCCTCTTTATAATATTAATGTAGATAATAAGAGAGCCGTTGCCTGCGAGAGAGTAAGTTGCCTGCGACACAAACATCGCAAGTTCGAACCCCGACTTTACCAAAGAGTTTTTCTGAACCTAAGTACAGTGATTAGTCACTCCACAAGCTTTACGGTGAAGGAAATCATCGAGTGGAATACTTGCATACGTCTACCTGCATACGTCTGAGAAGCAATTCAAAGGTGTTTGTATAGTCTTGAGTAAAGGCATTGGACCTAAAATATGTCTGGCGGAAAGTGGGTGTGTGGGTACTACCAATACACTTCTGTCTATCCCTTCGGGGACCCTAGTAAAGGCGTGAGGATATATATTATAAGAAGCCGTGAGTGAAGCAATAAATGTGTGTATCGTAAACACATTAAATTGTGCATGAATTCCAGTGCTGCTTCCATTAAATGTTGCGCGTGGTGTAGTCATCGTTACGTTACGATTACATTGTGTTATGTATGCTATTAGCATTTAGCACGATATCATACCTTATACTGTCGAACGTTGACGGCAGAGATTGATGTGTTTTTTATACTTCAACGCGTTTTAATCACCCTGGAACTTTGAAATTCAAAACAGCTTACGATTATTAAGTTGTTCTACCACATTGGTAGTATATTACTCGATTCGATTCCATTAAAAACGCACGTCAGATTGATAGAACACTCAAAGAAGGAAACGCCAAGAGTACTCTAAACATGTTTGAGCAGATTGATGAATGTGTGTGAAGAGAAAAAGGTCAGTAAGCGTAGAGAGGTCTGGTGCTCTCTCTCGGTATGATTCATACGATAATATGGTACCAATATAATTACCAAAACACTATAATATGCAAATTTGTTCTTTTTAACCTTTTGATTGAAGCTTTAATGTTAATAAATTCGTCTGACATTTAGTCGATGCGAATAAAATATTATGTACGTACTCGTTATCTCAAATGTCGCCGCTGTATTCTGGATCGAACGAAATTGTCCGATGTGATCAATATAAAATTTTTATGAAATCGATGAAGGGGGCTAATCCCCCTACCATACCTTGGAACGAAACAGGTCTCGCACTGCGCGGTTTCAAAGGAGTTCTCTTCCGCGAACGCTCAGACTGTGGAATGGCCTACACACTCTGAGCCATTCCACATTTACTTCTTGAGTACAGCTTGCAAGCTGTACTCAAGAAGTAAATGGTGTGAAAAAACAAGAAGTGAACAAAAAGTCAAGAAGTAAGGGTGTGAAAAGGTTCCCACTGGCAACTACACTGCCTATGGATGCTGGCAACGCTGCCAGCGGTAACCGCTTACCACCAGGTCATCCTCATGTTTGTTTGTTAAAATATGTATATTGTTTGTGCATAAAATTACATATTTGGCCTAATTATAAAATGTCACATACCAGAGATAGACGTAATAGAGCTATTACCGTGCCATTACTCAGACTACTTATTATGCTTACACTAGGGTTGTCACGAATATAATATGAGCGGATTCGCAATGAGCTGCGCTTGTTATCTTTTAGCAGTATTATGTATTTCATCATGGGTTGCTTACTAAGTTTCGTATAGAAGTAAGAGACAGTGAGCGGGCTTGTAGGTTTTTTTAGGAATGTAAGGAAACTATTTCTGTATCTACTAGCTGTTGCCCGTGGTTTCATCCACGCTAAATGCTATGTATGTTAATTTGTTCATACATTTCTATTATCATCTAAGGCGAGAGGATATATTATATATCTATTAACACTAAAAGTACAAAGTATCTGCCAAAAGTCCAGTTAAAATAAGTCGATCCAGCAATTTCCGAGATTAAATGTAAATTTAAAAGAAAAAAATCTGTTCTTTCGATTCGTTTGGAATTGAAAAAGTCCCTTTATTGTTTTTTGTGTCCAATAGTCCTTAATCCAATGCTTGTCAACCCTACCCGAGAGAGTTGATATCAACAGCTCTGCCACGACGAAATGCAAATTAATGAACTATGGAATGTGGACTGTTTTAACTATGAGACCTGTTCGTAGGGAGAGAAATTCGTTAATATTCACATAAATTGTTAAGTACGATTATCACAAAATTATCTTAAAATATTTTTTTAATACGGCTAATACTTAGTAGAATTGGTAATCACTAACATTATTATTGGCTTGTTAAGTACATTGGGACTTAATGAGCAGTAGATGTGAAACCATTTAATAATTTCTTAGGATACATAGCTTTTCATAGTTTGCCAAGGGTCTCTATCAGAAATAAATTAAATTGGTTTAATTAAAATGGGAACGGCGATAGACTCGCCATTTGTCACGTTGGCACCTAATATACCTCTGGCGGAAAGTGGGTGTATGGGTATTACCTATACACTTCTGCCTACCCCTTCGGGGACCCTTGTGGGAAGGCGTGAGGATATAAATATAAAATGGGAACGTCAAGAATACTCGAAACCAGCGAGCATGAATGAAGGGACTGACGAATGGTGAAGCTAAGTTTGTGAGTCGGGAACGGCTGAACGGAATTGGATGAAATTTTGCACAGAGATATACTATTAGCTGGATTAACACATTCATAGCATATATCCCAGAACTACCACTGATATCAAATTTAATATCAAAATATATATGTATATAATAACTTAGAGCACGCAACCATTGTTCCTCGATAAAGTTGTATAGGGCGAGCGTTCGCATTTCCGGTATACTTGACCCGATTTACATTATTATTACAATATCTGCGTATGAAACACGCGGGCTTCATGTTAATTAACGTGCGAATATTTTCCTTTTCTTGCAGTTTCATTTACATTAATTTTGGTTGTAATTCATTTATCGATCGACTATCAAGAGGGAACTGTTCATCGAATGCTTGTGTGACCTCATAAGAAATGCGACAAGAGTTGTTTTGATCATATGCTTGATTCCAAATATATCACATTAGCTAAACACGATAATCATAAAATGTAAGTGACTGTATTGCAAAGGTTGATCATTAAACGAACATTATAGACAAAACGGTTAATTGTACTCTATTTGATAAATTACAAAATTACATAATTATACGTTTAAGTATCGTAAGAGAACCGCCGTGGCCATGGTTATACGCAGTCACTATCTGATCAATATTGCAGAATCGAATCTCAGGCGTCATCATCACGTCGACCCTTTCATGGGGTTAGACAGTGTAAGACGGCAGTTCTCTCTAGACCTCTGACACAGAGGTCTTACGCATTTTACGCTTTCATTAGCGTCTTCATACATGTTTGCCAGTTTCGAGTATTCTTGTCGGTTTTTATGTATCTTTTTTTCGTCTTTTGCAAATTCAATTCTTATCCTGTTATCAAATTACATCACGAACCGTTAACAACAACAGGGCGTGATATCGGCAACGTTCAGACACGTTCGGCGTGACTCAACAAAACAATGCTTTGTCACTACACCGCACGTGTTGGCCAAAGTTGGTAAAAACTCGTGTTGTCTGCCGGCCGTGTCTGTCAGCATTGCTTATGGTTCGCAACTAGTTCCGTGATGATTGTATCAAAAATCAAAATCTTTTTATTTCACATAGGCCCAGGTGGGCACTTATAAAACGTCGAAAAAGAAGCACGGTTCGGGTTGGTCGCTTCCATGGAGAAGAACCGGCAAGAAACTCCATGGTTACTCTTTTTAAATCATTAGGCATTAGCATTTTTTTCGTTACAGCTATAGTACCCAAGTATGGGGGAACGACGTAGGCCCGACAATAGGTCGTTGCTTACTATACAAAGCATACATAAAACAAGATAATTATAACAATGTTAGCAAGATCTAAGAATCTACAAAGCCTACAATGTTCTCACATTCACAAATTAGACAAATTAAACAAATGACACAATTATTGTCATCAGTCCTGTAACTAATTCTGGTCAAGATATGGAATAAATAAAAAAAGTAAAATTATTATTGTAAAAGAACCCGGATTGAGAAAGAATTGTATGGTGTTTGAAAAGATTATTCTGTATCTTCTAGTCTTCAAAATGGCCCCCTAAAAGTACGGGCAAAGATGTGATGACACCCTTATATCGCTAGAGATGTTCAGCTGACGTGTCTCACAGTGTTTGATAAGTTAATGACCTTGAAAAAATCCTACTAGTGCTTTTAATGTCAAAGTTTTGAGTATGTTTGTTCTTCTATTACGGAATTAGGATGTTTTATTCCAGAAGAAGATTCCAGACAAAATTGTAATAAAATTTTACGTGAGTAAAACTGCGGGGCACAACAAATAAATACAAACACGCCGAGTCCCTAACGGGATAGGCAGGGATGATAGAGCGTTCTCTCTATCATCCACATTCATCAGTCTCCTCATACACGCTTGTCGGTGTCGAGTACTCTTAGCGTTCCCGTCCTTGAGTGTCCGATCGATTTGATTTAGGTAGTTGGAACGTGGTCTTCCTCTGCCTCTTCTTAAATAAATACTTGTAAGTATATGTATCAGAATTCATAATTGTTTGTCATATTGAGAGTATGATGCAGTTGAACAAAGGAGCAGTGTGATTGTGGTTTCTTGGCTCCCATTTATGGCATCGTCGTTAACCACCACAAAATAATCCACCAATTATTTTCCTTCCCCTTATATGGATGTTTATAGCATGCTAAGTGGCTATTTACATTACCGGAGCTGCTATTACTTACAATAAATATTATTTTAATGTCCGTAGTGATTTATTATGTATGTGCCGTGGCATCCAACCTTTGATTAATTTCATTGTGTTTCTAGAAAACTGACGCTCTACTCTTTTTCCGTCCTCCCCGTGAGCCACTCGGCGTGATGATATGTGTGATGTATTACTTTAATCCGTTGCTTTAAGTATGTAATACCTAAGTTTTTCTCCCTCTGCCTACCTGATGAGGACTCGGCATGATAATAATATGACGATGTAAGTTTCTCATGGTGTATTATCACCATGAGAAACTTACTTAGATATATAATATATCCTCAGACCTTCCCACAAGGGTCGTTACTCAAGCACGACTATACATACGCCTTTGAATTTCTACTCAGACGTATGCAGGTTCACCGTAAAACTCGTGGTGTGACTAATCACTGTAATACGATATGTTATTCGTATATGATACTATATACTTATGTGCTTCGAATAATAGTACAATTCTCATGTTAAACTCGCGCATATAATTTGTACCCAGTGTGTTATCGTAGATCTAGGCCGCGTTCTGGTTCGACCCTGTTGCAAAACGGGGCATAGATTATAGACCCACTCGTAGGTAGGTATATATTTGGGCTTGGGCTCAAAAGAGCTCTTATAACTAATGATAAGCTAATTTATTAATATTGAATGAATTGAAATGAACTGAAATTTTATCTCTAAGCTTTATGGTCAGGAGAATAGAGCCGTCAACAATAATAAGTATAATAATAGTAAATGAAAAGTTGTAATTTAACTCACGAATAAAATTTACCAAAGCGAATCGAAGCACTAAATTTGCTCATAGACTCAATTTATCTAGTCGGCGTGTACTTTATTGGTGAGAACCACGGAGCTTACGGAACCGTGTTGATATTTACCATTATAAATGGTAAGGCCTCAATCCTTTGTTTACGCCGAAGGTAGTGAAGTTGGCCAAACGAATACTGGAAATGATTTATAGTGACACAAATATTATAGATATCTATAGATATATATGCTTTTGGATTCCGAATTCGAAATACACTATGAAACGTTTATTAAAAAAAATACTAGTTCTTCATCGTTTATTTAAAAAATTGGAACCATGATTGCAAAATGCGCGTCGCAATTTATTTTTTTAAATAACGCACTTGGTAGGTCTCTTTATAATTATAAACCTGCCATTCCTTTGTAACGTGTAACATAGCTAAATATGTGTTCGTTTGTTCCAGGTAAAAAATATTCCGAATCGTGACAACTCTGAATTCTGCGAATGCACTCACCGCCGCGGTGCTGGCGTCGTTGCTGGGTGCCCAGCTCTGATTGGTAAACGATTATGACTAGTATGTAGGAGTCCTTGTGATTCAGCATTCTTATTTGTTGATATTTCAACATTATACTTGTTATAATTAAAGCTATGCCCGTGGTTTGAAATCGATATCATTAGTATAAAGTCATCTAGAATTATTTTCGGAACAAAACTTATCCTATGTGGTAATCTAGCTAATAATCTAACTCTGTGCACAATTTCATTCAATTCCGTTCAGCAGTTCTGGCGTGATTGAGTAACCAACATCCATACATACATACTCACAAACTTTCGCATTTATAATATTAGTAGGATATATCTAGGTCCTCGCAAATCAAAATGGCGTTTTATATAATAAAATCAAAGTATTATCTACTTTAATCTATGACATTTCCTAAAAAGTTTACTGTTGTCTGTACTGAAAAAAAGTTGGGAACTTAAGCGCTAAAACAAATGAATTACTACATTCAATACAAAAAATACGCAAGGTGGGGGTGTGGGTACCTATACTGTTACTCTGCCAAACCCTTCGGGGACCCTCATGGAAAGGCGTTTGATATATCAATGTCCATGTTGTATTTTATTCAACATCCAGTCAGAGTTTATTTACTGGACGTCTCTTGTGCTGTCTGTCGTCTAAAACAACATTGTCCCTTGCATTTACGAATAATGATAACCTTGTAATAAAATGGAAAAGCAACAATCAAAGTTCATTCTAATGTATGCAAGTAAGCCACCTAGTTACAAGAGGCAGGTTTGCAACCACGCGCTGTATCGATGTTCGTAATTATCGCCAACAATAATTTCTTACGCACAGTGCACACTTAATCCTTTGCGATTTGTATGTACATGAAGTGATTATAGGTAGTTTACCTGGTCATCTGCAAAATCGTAATTGCTCAAAACCGGCGGTCTGTACAAAGTATCTGGACATAAGCAGAGAGAAAATGTTTGAGATGAAGTTCAAAGACTAAAATGTATGTAGTTCTGCTACAAAGTATGTAAGGTCGTGCTTGAGAGACAGTGACTCGCTACCTGTTACGTTGGCACTAAATAGTAAATATATTTTCTGATACAGCGTCTAATTACAAGTATAACTTCCGCCTGCTCTTCAGGAGCGCTTGTAAACTTGAAGATATATCATTAATACAATATGGAGTGTAAGTAGATTTCAACATTGTATTTAACATTGTGTCTACTGTCTCCTTTAAATTCAGAGATACTTAATTTGACAGGCAAATACCAATTTTGTAGTTGTTTTTATTATATGAACCAGTAATGATTGATGAGGTTTATAGACTCACTTGCGAAAATCAGCACTTGTCATATTTTTGACGTCTCGCACGCAACCGGTCGCAAATCATCGGCTAGTTATCTGCTAATGTATACGTAATCAGTTCCTACAATTATAGTGGTACGTCTGAGAGCCAATTGGCCTGCCATTAGTCTATCTAGGGACATGCAAATAAGCTCTGAATATTGATGAGGTCCTTGGAAATGTATAAAACACGCTTGAGGGAAATTTTCCTTGTCCACGTCCTGTCGTGGTGAGTTTCAACTTCAGACTTGTCTTTCTCATTACAGCTTTTCAAGCTCAACCAACTTTTCTGCCAAAATATATCTACGCGTATAAGCGTGAAGCGCTGCAGCTGATGCCGGCAGTAGTGCAAACTTTCACTCACTGATGATAAATCCTTGTCCTTTTTATTCTTGAAATACAAAGCTATCAACAATACAATACAACATCAAAACGCATCGGATTCGCAGAAAGTGAAAACGTTCTAATTACCATGGCTGAACTGGATGCTCGGGCGCATCAATAATTGACGTTTATATGAATACCAAAACGTTTTTATGCGTTCACTCTTTTGCTTTTATTTTCGTTCTGGCGTATCGGAACGGTATCGTCGTTGCGTGCGAGTCACTTCGCCTTCTCTCGTGCGTGGTTATGCAATTCGCGACGTCCTTGCGGGTCGGGGGCGTCCGGGAGGCGAAGGCCGTGCAGGCCACCGACCCGCCCGGTAACCACTAACAACCCCGGTTTTTACAACCCGCCCACGGAACCAGTCCGAGCGAGCTATGTGCCGATAAAGTGGATGTACTTGCGCCGCGGAATTGCAAATTCTATTGGCCTTTTTTTCAGATCGTACAGATTGTTTGTGGTATGTTCTAACTCTAGGGAATGAAGCGAAAATATTTTGATTGAATGCGCCTCGCGCAATCTGATATGGATGGAGGTAAATTATGCTCACAATAACCTAGACATATTTATTATGAACATCTAAATTGGCTTTTCCTCGGCACGTAGCGCCTCCTCGATATCTTTAATTTTGTAAGTTTTCTACGGTGGTCTTTTTTAATATTTTACACTCTCTACATAAACCCAAGTCTGATATTCTCTCCATCTCCATTCCTGCTTGATGCATCTTTTTGCGTCCATCCGCATGCGTCCGCATCTCGACCGCGGCGCCGCAATAAATTACCGCCAGATATGAGCCGAGACATGGCGGTATGCGCTTTTGTTTGTATATTTACATTTCTTCCTCAAAACTAATACTTTTACCTATGAGAAAATTGATATCAATATTCACTCATAGTTTAAACAACACTATACACCTAGCTACAAACAACTAGCATACTAAATTTGTCCTCAGTATTATATTAAATAGCTTTTACGATATAACATCCTAATACTTTAATTGCGTTATTTTTTTGCGTTGTTTTTTGTAATAATTCTTATCATTACCGGGTTTTCCTTACAAATCTTCCATATGACTAATATATAAAAACCCACATATATAAAAACGCAGTCCAATAATTTCCCCAAATAGGATCCCACTCCCTCACGAATGATTCACTCTTACCACACAAACTTCACGTGCCAGCCATAAATGCCGCTTTCGGCATATTTTATCCGAAAGATTTGTAAATTCGTGAATAGAATTTTTTACTTCACATTTCACGAAGCCGTGGTGGCCGGGTGGTTCGAGTAGTTGCCTGCGACACAAAGATCCCAAGTTTGTATCCCGACTATACCAATGATTTTTTTCTGAACTTAAGTACAGTGATTTGTCAGTCCATAAGCTTTACGGTAAAGGAAAGCATCGAGAGGGAGACCTGCATACGTTTGAGTAACGGTGATGGACCCGCCATGACGTTGTCACATTGGACGTATCAAACAATGTCGTCTCAGATACAAAGTATACATATACGATTTTATTGTCATACTTAACTGAGTTAGGCCGTGTGACATGTACTTAGACGTAGGTTCGACGTTCGTACAAACATACATATATACATATCATCACGCTGAGTCCCAAACGGAGTAGGCAGAGAGAATTTAGCGCCAGTTCTCTCTAGACTTACATACCTCTTTCGCTTCGTCCACATTTATCAGTCTCTTCATACATGCTCGTCGGTTTCGTACTCTTGACGTTCCCGTCCTTGAGAGTCCGATCGATTTGTTCTAGGTAGTTGGAACGTGGTCTTAGTCTGCCTCCTCTTGCACTTTCGCTTTGTATATCTGTTTCGTCAATCTTTCTTCTCATCCTTTCTATATGTCGAAATCAACGTAACATGACTTTCTTCGTCTTTACAATCATACCCTCGTTCACGCCAAATAATCTCTTTGATATAAGAAGTTGATAAAAAGCATAATTGATAAACCCTGTTTTTGCAACCAGTACCAAAGTAATATAAATAAGTAATATACCAAAGTAAGTATATGTCTACATTATGCGACTAATGTGCATGACGTAACACACAGCGCCGTTATCGAAAAAAGATTTTAATTTCCTTCAATAGCGATAACACTCAAGTTTTTATAATAGCTCGACGGTAATAAGGCTCCGAAATTAAATTTAAGCTTTATTGTAAGCAGTTTCAGTATTACTTAGTAATGAAGGGCGTAGCGGAATTTCAATTTTGTAAACATGCTTTAATTCTAAAAACTCGCACTAATATTTTTATCGCTTGTGAGAAATTTCGTTGCAACAATAGCTTTTAATCTGTAATTGTTTAGTGATCGTGTCAAAAAATAGGCCCGATACCTCCTAAAGCGCAGAGGTTAGCCACTGAGCGTATTTCTTGGCGAAACTCTTGCATTAATATACTGGGTCATAGGTCGATCACAAACTTTTAAAGTGTAGTTAAAGCCTAGTTTTAAAATCAAGCCTTCAAATAACATCGATAATAACTAAAATATTAGAGTGGGACTTTTACTAACCTGTTATTATGTTAATTTAGAAACACTCGTTGCATTAACACTGTTGGCACTGTAACCGTGTCTCGCAACGGGCAATATGTTAAATAATAAATAACATAATATTCAGCATTAAATTTAATAGGACTTTCAAGTTTCATAATGGTACCTACATGGGAAATATTGGTCGCGTAGCAACTCTCTCCTCATGAACTATAGTTTAGAAACTCGCTCCAACTGCCGTGATCAAGTGTATTGTCCTTTGAATGCAATAACCGGGCGGTAAACTGCGTCCAATTATATTTAGTATTATGGTAAATAATATACGTCTGATTCGGTTATCTAGGCGTCTTGGGTACTAAGGAAAATTTAATTATTTATTTATTTTTATTTATTTATTTACACACACCTTAACATCCTTACAGTAGGCATACCAATATGATGTTAAAAAAAAATATAAGAATAATAATAACAACATTAATAAACTAATTTACAATATAACAAAATACACTTTAAAAACGTATATATTATCAAATAGTTTAAAATATTCTATTTGCCTTTCTTATACAGATCCTGTCTTATCTAAGGTTGTATCTGCGTTAAATATAACTTATTTGTATACGTATATTCTTTAGACTTATATAGATAGGTGCATAGGACATCCGAAACTAAGGTACAAATACTCGTGTTCATCACACAAATATCTGCCCTCAGCGAAAATCGAACTCGCGACTTCAACTTTCTCAGCCAGGATCTCTGACCACGAGACCACATTAAAAACCAATAACTTCGAAACCAAACGTTACATCCAAAAAAATCACAATGTTCGCTGGGGTGGGATGTTTATACCTGTTCAGATGGTACTACTATGACGTGTTCTGGGATATGTTTTAACTGCTATCCTTGGGATTGTACGATATTTTTGTCAGATAGCGCATTCAATAGTATAATTTATTTAAAAGTAAGTCATTTTAATTAGTGGTTCGAGCAGTTGCCTGCGACACAAAGATCGCAAGTTCGAATCCCGACTATACCAATGAGTTTTTCTGGGTGTGTGGGTATTACCTATACACCTCTGCCTATCCCTTCGGGGACCCTTGTGGGAAGGCGTGAGGATATATTATTATTATTTTAATTAGTGTGTATGTAAATGCAGTATAATAAGTGTGTATGATAGCCAAGCATGGCAATGAACAACACTTGCAGTTGATTAAGTAAAAGAGAAATAATATAAAAAAATACAATTGGGGAGTTGGTTTCGCCTTTACCTACTTCTTGTTTTTCTGGTTTGCTTAACAGCGGTAATTTAATATTTTATACTTAATGTGTTTCGTAAGTATTCCATGTGTACCTTCTTTTTACACGCCGGTGTCCCTTCCATTGAGTATTTTACTTTATTTTTAGGTTGAAAGAAAAAAATAAGAAATTAAAGGGAAATTAAAATAATTAAATAAAATTTTAAAACTAATTTGATGAAATTCGTCCAGTGTCGTCTACAAGCGTCCGGACAAACCGTCTCGTCCTTCGGAGTACCGTCCTTTGGTCGCCGCAGGCGCATCTATAAATAGAATCGCTGCGCCCTTGGGACGCGTCGAAACAGGATTTATCGTCCGCAGACGCAAAACGAAACGTTTTCTGTAAAACTTGGGCTGGAAATAAATGGTAAAAGGGTTTCCTTATTAACATAAATTGTATAATGAAGTGATATTTCATAGGACTCTGTAAGACAGTCAATAAATAAGTTTAATGGTACCGACCACTATGAAAATAATCTAGGCTCCTCGATGATGAATAAATAAATGTAAGTAATAAATTTCAAATACGTACTTCAACACAATTAAGATAAACTTGATAAACTTTACGTACGAGAAGACATCTGTTATGTATAGTTTTCAAAACACTTACACGATGGACTATATATACTTCGTGATAAGCTCTGCTTACAAAAATGCATTAGCTTGCATCCTGCAAACTTCATATTTTTATCATAGTAATGGCCCTCAATGCAGATACAAAATCACACTGTATATCATACACGACAAAGTGTTTTTTTGTGTGTACGTACATTCTATATCTGCTGCACGTGGTCCATTAGTGTACGTCGAGATACAGTCGTGTGCATTTTAATGCGTTGCGTATTGCGCCCGCGCATCTCATACAAATGAACTATTTTTACATTCACTGAAAAATATTCCTTTACAAACTTATTACTATAACAAGAATATTGTAGGGTTTTCATCTGACGATATAAAGTTCATGAAAAAATCAATGCATTTGAAACAAGTAACTATTTGAACTTCTTTCCGGTATTAAAACATTTTACGAGAAGTAAAATCTTCAGAAGTAGTTATATATTTCCTGATACAAAAGTGTTTTATATTAATATTTATCGTCTCTTTGTCCCTATGTAGGGACCTAAATGTTAACAACTTAATAGATCTTATGAGAGAGGACCTAGTGTTAATGTTTACAACCAGTCTGCTAAGATCTGTGTCTTGATCAATATACAATTGATTGTCTGTGAGGAACTACAGTGATACAGTACATGTACACTCCCAATTATACATGAATGCGAATATTAGTTTCTTTGAAAATATTCTTTAAATTAAGAAGATTTATGAGCAATGAGTCCAATAGTGCAACATTCGGCTTGTTTTTACTGGACACGTGTCGTTTAGATTTACCGAGCCGATTTGGTCATTAACTCACAGAAGGATTGCAAAAATTTGGGGTCGGCGTGTGAAAAACGCATTGGGGTAGCCTGTGTGATCATTCATTTGAGAAATATAAACATTGGAACAGAAGTAATACTGTGTAAGCTAGTAGGGAGGCACCACGTGTCACGTGCCTGGGAATTGGCACCCAACTTGGGCTCGTTTGTTTATGTGCATTTCCGAACGCTAATGCACTCCCGCGAAATCCCTACTAGCGCTTTGTTTGCACCGATAATACGTCTCGTGTTTACTTCACAAATACGTTCCGTTTTAATAACTGAGTTGTTTCGTTTGTTTAGGATGCGAAACTTAAACGCGGCAATAATTTATTCACGGTCAATATGTGTCAGGCCATTGTTTTCAGAAAAACTACAGCAGAAGAAGTAACGGTTATCTAAATACATTTAAAGATTCTACTTAACTATATCACTATTCTTAACGGTGTCGTTTTACCATAAGTGAGTGAACGTTGCTTTGTGTTGCCGAGATATTTGGGAGAACGTCTCACTTGACCGCCTGGTATTTCACCCACACGTCGCATAAACGACAATTAATCGTATCATTTGATCGGACAAAGCTGTTAACACATATACTCAAATGACGCGGCGCATATAAATTACATGGCGCAATTATTATATCGCCTTTATTTGGATCCGTTGACACACATACATGCTTTATTGCTTTATAATTGATTCCCTGCGAGTGTCGTGTTAATTCTAATGCAATGTGATCGACAGTTAATTTGGCGTGGGCAGTGTGCATACTTGACTACCTTTGTCGGAAGCAACACACCACCTACCGCATCTAAGTCGTTGAATAAACCATTATTGCGAAAGATAAAATTTTTGTTGTCGTTGAGAAGAAAATGGCAGAAGGTAATTTGAAGCCGTTAAGTCTTTCACGCAACAAAAAAAGCTCATTTCGATTGGTGGCGTGCGTAGGCGAGGTGGGCACACTCCTATCAGATTCCTAACTGTACTGCCACACACTTTACTGCCGCGACATAGATACCGACAATAAAAATTCAATTCACCATTCTCTAAGACGTTTTTTTTATGTAAAAACTCCATAAGGTTGCGTAAAAGTTTTGGTAGCGTTGGCGCCGCGTGTTTTCGAAATGATCTGGTGCATTTTGGACGGCGGCGTTTGGTTCGTCTCATTTGCATAGTTTAGTAATTGACCGCTCTTGGCACCATGACGCACGCATGTTTGGTGACATTTATAAAGTTTAGTGTTACATGGCTCCAGCTGATGAAAATATGCATCATCATTAGCTAGTTTAAATCTTTGTTATTTATTTCTTCGTCTGATTTAAAAAAAGTTTCGAACATTGGAAACAATATAAGGTATATTGATCCTTTATTGTGTTCATATTGGGATTCAATTACCTCAATTTATTACGGTCCAGCGGTGTTTACAATAAAGGTCACCCATGACAGTCATAGTTCGGAACACAACGAACCCGGCCCACGCTCGTTTTTTCGTCACTTGGAGACTCGATGACTTCAGCTCTGCTCATGTTGATGTCTAATCTTCACATCACGCTTCTAATTTTTCAACAGGCTTCGTCATTTATCAATACTTCTTTGTCCTGTTGTCATGGCTTGTCATGGCATTGTGCCAATACCCGATCTATGTACATGTTACGTTTATAATGATTGCTGCTAAGTGTGCTTTAACAATATGTAGAACATAAAAACCAGACAAGCGGACCTGTCTCGCCTAATTTTCCGTCATGTCTAGTAAGTCTTTAAACAGGTGGACCTCTACGTACAAAAAAAGAACAACCATATTATTAATAATCATAAAACTCAACGAGGTATCGGAAAAAAAAGCCGTGGTGGCCGAGTGGTTCGAGCAGTTGCCTGCGACGCAAAGGTCGCAAGTTGTTTTTTCTGAACTTAAGTACAGTGATTAGTCACACCACGAGCTTTACGGTGAAGGAAAACATCGAGAGGAAACCTGCATACGTCTGAGAAGAAATTCAAAGGCGTATGTATAGTTGTAACGGCGATGGACTCGCCATCTGTCACGTTGGCACCTAATATACCTCTGGCGGAAAGTGGGTGTGTGGGTATTACCTATACACCTCTGCCTACCCCTTCGGGGACCCTTGTGGGAAGGCGTGAGGATATATGAGGATTAGTTGTGTTATTGTTTGTCAAATCCAAACCAGATTACCAGCACTGAAGGTAATTTTAATTTTCACAACCATTCACACATTTCAAGGAGACTAGGCCACATTTGCCGAATGCCAGAATAAAATCGGGCTGAAACCTGTAGACACTTAATACTAATATCGCAGTCGTAGATGATGAACGAGATACTTTTGATGATGAATTATGTCAAAGCTGGATTGTCAGGGACAAGGGAAAAATGTCACACAGAAACAAAGATTATACATATTTATTTGTGGAGTGAAAAGTACAACAAGTAATTATACATATTTATTTGTGGAGTGAAAAGGGTTTCCGCAGAAATAGAGGTGTTTTGACGGTACCAGATGCAGTATCATCCGCGACAGAATAGAATCATATCAGTAAAATTCTCCATACTTGGCGACTCGATGCAATTAATCTGAACGTTAATAACACCGAAGCATATGCGTATGTAAATAAACACAACTAATGTCCGTATGTGTGGAAGCATATAAATTGCCGTAAATAAGACATGGAATCAAGGAAGGCATTAATTATAACGCATTGGGTTTTTGTACTTATTTACAGCTTTTCAGTGAGACGCCAGGCGAATTTTACTGTCGCCTCGGCGCCTGGCCGACATAAACGATGTGTTTTTATGGCAATAAATCTTCAGCTACGCTTCTGTTTATTAATCGCTTGACGATGGACTGTTACAGAATTTAGGGTTTGTAGAAGTGATTCGTTTGAAGAAATTTCGTCAAATCAGCGTTAATTTTAGCTGGAGGCTAGATCCTGCAATATCAAGTTTGCAGGCTGGAACCTCGGTTGTACCCATATTTTTTTCTGATTTTGAGATCGAATAGAAATAATGAAAAAGATCGAATCCTGAGGAAATTCACTCCAAAATGGATGAAATAGACGTTCCACAAGTTAATAAATTAGTAGAATTTTCATCAAGCATACAGACGCGCAAAGCAATCTTTCTAATCGACATTGTTCCTATAGTTACGAGTATGCACACAGAAAGTCATCAGACTGTCTGCAGGGGTGACCGCATAAGGAGGGTGATGCATCGTGTTTTAACAACGCGCGCGTAGAAAGCTTTTAGGCGAATATGCCGCGTCGGCTTTCAGTGAGTTTTTGCTTCAAAATGCATTTTGTGTACAAAACCAAAAATATAAATTGACTTATTGAATGATTTCAATCACTTTAATGTCAGAAAAGATCATTGGGATACCTGCAACCTTTATTTTGCTGGCGACTACTGAAATTTATCTTTTATGTTTGACAGTTCTGTCAATGCCCGTCCAGCCTCGCCTTAAATGCACCCGGAAAGTAGGTTTCCAATTTTCAAGGTGGTACATAAATGTACCATAAAGTGTGGAAACCTTCAGTTTCGGGACAATTGTTTGTAACACACGGTAGCGAAGTAGAATTATCCATTTGTTTTTGGATGTAACTGGTTGAGGAAATATCCTTGTTTATTGTGCCCTAATGAAGTCGAACAGAATTTTCCACTTGCTGATGCGTTTGTGTTACAATTGTATTGGACCTAATACGGAAGTAATTTCCCGTCTTACTTGATTAAAGCTTTTACATTAAGAATGCCTTTCGGTGTAAAGCTAAAGAGGAATCTTTAGCAACTTTTTTATACTTTTGCTTCTCATTCATTCATTCATATTATCACGCCGAGTCCCTAACGGGGTAGGCAGAGAGAATGTAGCGCGGACTGGCCTTCATACCTCTTTCGCTTCGTCCACAATCACCAGGCTCTTCATACATGCTTACAAAATTTCATCCTTTTAAATATATATTATTCTGTTAGATAATATTTATTCGTATTTGAAATCAAGACTAATTGATACTACATCTCATCACGCTGAGTCCTACTCTGGATAGGCAGAGAAAGCAGAGCGCCAGTTCTCTCTACACTCACATACACAGCACTTTCGTTTCGTCCACATTCACTACTTTTACTAATTGAAACAACCCAGAATTTAAGGGTAATTTTGCTCATTATTTATGTATATAATTAAGGCGTAAGTATACCTATAGGCGTTTTGGCCGCATTATAAGTGTATTTATGCCTTAATTTTACTTGCTTTACATCTGATTGCATGAATACGTCTCCGTGATGCAATTAGTAAGTAATTAACTGGTTACAAGCTATAAAATACGACTAATTCATTCTCTTTTCTAAAGTGAATTATTCTCAAGTAAATTAGATTTTATAATTCAGAATGTAAGTATTGATTATATGGCTTTCGTAATTCAATAATTCCCAACAATGAATTATTTAACCGTGTAAGTAAACAAGTATACGGTTCGCCTGATTATAAGCAACACCAAGAGCTTGCTCGTACAATTCATACGTATAACATGGTCTTTTGTGTGTTTCATATATACTATTTGGATATATATATAATTTCTCGATTTGAATCCTCTACATTTATATTTAAACAAGCGACCGTCTGACGGTAAGTGCGCCGCCGCCAATGAACACTTCTGAGAAAACATAGACGAAGCATATGAAAAATTAATACTGACGGTACCCTGCGGTTTCCCCCGTGTTAAGTTATATTATATCTATAATCGCTGCTCTGGTCCCTTGATAGTGCAATATTTAACTATGCATGCAAACCATCCACTTGAATCACTCGATCAATTGATGAAAATCACATTAAAATCCGTTGCGTAGTTTCAAAGACAGCTCGAGGTGAGAAGAAGTATTGAAATGTACTACGAATGTGCAAAAAATATTATCAAACCGCCATTCATACACCACTTGCAGGTCATTCGAGCGTTTTATCAGCATTATCAATCTTAATTAATTCCATCGAGCACCGAATAGGGTTGCTCTGCGCTAGGGTCGAATGCGCATAGTGTGACTCACCAGAGCCTCAATACCGCCCACTGCCGTACACGGATACACATCAAACATTTTTACTCCATATACGTCTGTGTATGTGGGAACAACTCGCCTATTGCACCGTAAGTATAGAGCGTGACGTGAAGTTAGACTAGTCGTAATCTATTTGCAATGTTATACAAAACTGTATCAGACAGTTGACAGATTTATGTTTGAATAATCTGGAGTTTTTGCTAATTACTGTAACATGATTGTAATATGAATGATGATACTGTAATATGATCACCATCATCATCATTTCAGGTAGGTCATGTCTCCATCGCGCTAGTACGTTCCTGTACGTTTCTTAGCTAGATATTCCCTCTTTTCTTTATCATCAACCTAACGAACTACGGATTGCTCTAGTCGAGGCTACATTCCCTTTAGGTCCTATGTACGTGATTATGTTTAGATTAATTGTTCTCCTTATATTATTATCATCACGCCAGTACTCTTTGGATGTATAGACTTTGTCGCTTCACCATCATCTAAGTTTAAGAGTTAAGAGGTTCTTGTCGGCGTCTCTGATGCAGTCCCTTCCATTTGCTTCTGTCCAGCGCAACCTCTTTGACCTCCCTATACGTCATGATAGGCACTTTTTCTTTGATCTGACCCATGTATGTTAATCTTGGTCTTCCTCTTCCTCTCTTCCCCTCTACCATTCCTTCTAAGATATTTCTAAAGAAGCTATCATGTCATATCATCCTATCCTCTTTCCTCTTCTATTCTCGATTGTCACTTCATCCACATTAAAATCGTTCTCAATAATTTTATTTGGCTGTTGTGGAATGTATATTAACCTTTGTAGTAGATACCTTACAGGCACGCGTGAATAATTGAGCTCTGCATTGTTTCCTAACAATAAATTCGCTCGATACTCCACCGCTGACATTTCGTAATTGATTGCTAATCTTACAATAATACGAATGTCATAATCTTATTGAGTTTGTAGCCCGATTGTCCTGTGAACGACGTTCCGAAATCAGTGGCATATTGACGAGTTAATACGTCTTTATGAAACGACAAATAATTTTGTAATAATTATCACTATACTTCAGTGCAGTACAATAGTACCAGAATTACAATAATATCATTCATAGCTTCCATGTGTAGCTTCATTTCCTCAGTTAACATAACCTTCCGGAAACAGTGGCATTTCCTGACGATTTGGAAATTCAATTCATTTTCAAACGACAAATATTTTTGGGTTTGTAGGTATGTATCGCACCTGTACGACTATAATGCAATCCAGATTCGGAATAAATTATAAAATTCGTATTTTAGCCGTATCTCCTACAATCTACGGATGTTGCCAGTTTTCATACAATTCTGTAGATCACTCCCGTACCGTCGCAAATATTTCATAATGGCGCCATCGAGGGCGTTTAAGAAATAATTAACAGCGTTTAAGCACGACTGTCGCTTCCCTTAACCGTTTCTCCGGAACTATAAAATTACAGCACAGGTATGCCGGCCGGTCTGGCGGCAAAAACGGCAATGATAGCGGACAGTCAAGCTAAAAATAATCGGCCGATGGTAATGAAGACCGCGACCGGATTGAAACTGACAGTCGGATCGAGCCCTGATGGATTATAGAGCTCTTCACGTCGACGCCGACACGCGATTCGTTCTGCACCTTAAGAAAATTATTCTCGATTCGCTCCATTCGATATGAATACGATATTCGATAGCTATACGATAGTTCGATTTATACGTTGCGCAAGAATGCAGCGTGCAAGCGCCTGCGACCTATTTCGATTAGATCTCCTGGAAACGACAATTGTTACCGATCACGTTTCCTTTCGCAAAGGCGAAAAATACGTTGAGAATGCCACGGCTTGTCATTTCACAGTCACGATGTTCGTTCGCTAGCAGCCAAATGTCATCTGTAGCAATATGTGGTTTCGTGTTTACGTGAATGGGTTGCGGGACCTATGATGCAATCATTTCCTTTGATTTATATATATTCAAATCATTCTAAGAGTCGTGAGTAATTTGAATCTGCATACTTTTTAAGGTTAGTTTAACTTACATAGAGTGTAGTCCAGAACGCGTAGGGGAAAACTTTAAATAACAATAGAACGTTTAATGTTTCGTCTTAATGACATGACGCTGATTATTTCAGCGAGGAATATGCTAGTTATATATACATACTAGCTGTCCCGCCCATCCCCCCGCTCGCCCCCGTCTTCGCCCGGGTGAAAAAGCAAAATTTCCTGAAATACGATCGCAGCGCCACCTATCGGGTCCAATTGTGATGTAAGCTATTCTATCTTTTAAGTTGGATCAAACTGCACACTGTGTGCAAATTTGATTGAAATCGGTTAAGTAGTTAAGGAGCCCATCGCGGACAAACAACGTGACACGTAATTTATATATGTTAAGATATGGCTATAGAGTTTCTATGTAGGGTAGAAGGTTAGTGTGCGAGCCGTAGGTCTGGTATCCAGTTTACTGTGTTCCAGTGAAACTACTGTTGGTCGGAACTATTATAGGCCTGATCCCATAATTCCTGATTCAACTGATGTAAAGCAAGATAAGATCATATGCGATGAAAATGTTTTATCAAGAGGAATGCTTCTTTCTGTATCTTAGAAGCCTACAGACTAAGTACAAATATAAATTAAACAACATGCATGAGCCTTACATTTGCAGTAAACATACAAAATGCATATTCATTAACTCCGAAGGTTGCTTTAGTTCCGTTCTGCCTAAGTAATGTCTCTGCAGCCCTTCGAGTTAGATTAACAGCATGGATTAATGAAGGTTTAGTTGTACAGAACTGTGGCGAGAGAAAATGTGTCTCCTGGTGATCTGTGGTTAATTATATTAAGCAATGTCTACTCAAAATACATTGCATTGCTTTGACCGTATTTAAACATGTATGTAATATCAATACATATAATAAAAATGTAACGGACTGTCTGTTTGTCTGTGCGTTTGTGCACGCTAATCTCAGAAAAGGTTTATCTGATTTAGATGGGGTTTATTTCATGTCAATCGGTAAATAAATAAGAAAGTTGTTCTAATTTAATTTTTATTTTTAATATTACATACATACATACATATCATCACGCCAAGTCCCTAGCGGGGTAGGCAGAGAGTATAGAGCGCCAGTTCTCTCTAGACTTACATACCTCTTTCGCTTCGTCCACATTCACCAGTCACTTCATACATGCTCGTCGGTTTCGAGTACTCTTAATGTTCCCGTCCTTGAGAGTCCGATCGATTTGATCCAGGTAGTTGGAACGTGGCCTTCCTCTGCCTCTTCTTACACACACTTTTGCTTTGTATATCTGTTTCGTCAATCTTTCTTCACTCATCCTTTCTATGTGTCCAAACCAACTATTTTTAACAAAATATTTTTAATATTAGAGAATATATATAATAATATATCCTCACACCTTCCCACAAGGGTCCCCGAAGGGGTAGGCAGAGGTGTATAGGTAATACCCACACACCCACTTTCCGCCAGAGGTATATTAGGTGCCAACGTGACAGATGGCGAGTCCATCGCCGTTACTCAAGCACGACTATACATACGCCTTTGAATTTCTTCTCAGACGTATGCAGGTTTTCCTCTCGATGTTTTCCTTCACCGTAAAGCTCGTGGTGTGACTAATCACTGTACTTAAGTTCAGAAAAACTCATTGGTACAGTCGGGATTCGAACTTGCGACCTTTGCGTCGCAGGCAACTGCTCGAACCACTCGGCCACCACGGCTTATCATAATCTTATGTTATCAGTTACCAGTTGCAGGCAAATGTTCGACTGTTTATAGAAATAAACGTACTATTTCTGATGTCTATTGTTTGTCTATATTTAATCGCCTCTATAGAAACAAATGACGAATTCTTGCGACCTTGCGGCCGAGCAATTGGCTCGTTTTAATTGTCGCTAATGACGTTAACGCTTCCTGACCGTGAAACGTGACCGTAGGCCATTCAAGCGCAATTCCAATACCTCTAATTTACGTCTGACGTACACTGTCTTGCCGACACTAACGCTCTCGACCCTCGTGAATTCGATAACGTTAATGGAATATGTATGTCTACAATTTTGATTACATACTCGGCCTAATGGGGACAAAAAGTTGCCGTGAGCCGTGTCTGAATTGAATTTTCCGTGATTAACTTAAGTGTAGGATGATGTTTTTAAGAACAACACTGGGCTTAATTAAGGAATGTATGAAATTCCATGCCACTTCAAAGGACATTAAGACCTGTTTACACTACGTGCAAAACAAATGTTTCTTTTACAAACATGAATACGCGTCCCTAATGATGTACTTAACTTCTCACAGACCGTAATTAGAATAACAGAGTGCGGTTGTCCTGTTACGTCTTACACGCGTCATTAGTTAAGGGTACGCTCCTATTCTAGGTCTGCTGAATAACTGTAGTCTAGTGATTTGTAAGCAACAATGTTTCATGCTAGTATCTATATACTAATATTATAAAGAAGCAGTTTGTCTGTTCATTGGTACGACGCGCTCGTCTCAGGATGATTTGAAAATATACTTTTGCATTCGATAATCCGATTTTTGAAGAAGGCTATGGCTATTGGCTTATACGTTTACATACATATCATCACTCCAAGTCACACACGGGGTAGGCAGAGAGTATAGAGCGCCAGATCTCTCTACACTTACATATCTCTTTCGCTACGTCCACATTCACCAGACTCTTCATACATGCTCGACGGTTTCGAGTACAGTACTCTTGACCCTCCCGTCCTTGAGTGTCCGATCGATTTGGTCTATGTAGTTGTAACGTGGTCTTTCTTTGCCTCTTCTTGCTCACACTTTTACGTATAATTATGATGGTATATATTGAAGTCCTTCATATCCTCACGCCTTCCCACAAGGGTCCCGGAAGGGGTAGGCAGAGGTGTATAGGTAATACCCACACACCCACTTTCCGCCAGAGGTATAAGGTGCCAACGTGACAGATGGCGAGTCCATCGCCGTTACTCTAGCACAACTATACATACGCCTTTGAATTTCTTCTCAGACGTATGCAGGTTTCCTCTCGATGTTTTCCTTCACCGTTCAGCTCGTGGTGTGACTAATCACTGTACTTAAGTTCAGAAAAACTCATTGGTACAGTCGGGATTCGAACTTGCGACCTTTTCGTCGCAGACAACTGCTCGAACCACTCGGCCACCACGGCATTCCATAACCCAAAAAAAAAACAAAATGCGTTTTTTAGTTACTTAACTATAGAAATAATGCAATGATTTCTCAGTGACATTTTACGCCGATTAAATGCGATCTTTTTTTATCTGGTCTTGGTATTTTCAATATTTTATCACAAATCTGCCAGTTATGGCGTCCAATTATCTACAAACACGATATTTCCCAAATCCCATTGCTGTTTTATTGTCTAGAGTTCCGGGAACTTGTGCGAACCGGTCCAATGCGATACCAAAAGGGGCCCCACAAAATTTGACGAGTTAACCTTAAAAATGTTAGGGCAAGCTCATCTCTGCTCGGCCCATATGCGGCGCGTCGCGGTTCGCACGCCCCACAAACACAAAACCAACCGCTTTTGCAGAAACGGCAAATCCGCTTGCAGTAATGCGAGGCAACGATTATGTGAAATTAACATGACGCCGATGCGCGAATTAAAATTATATTCTTATAATATTTGCGGCGTTTACTCTAGATATAGAAATGCATAGATGCTTTTTGTACCTACAAATTCTTTCTAAAAAATGATTTACTCAATTGCAAGTTCGACCTCCGTATCAATGATTTTTTCTGAGGTTCTGAGGTTAAGTACAGTAATTAGTTACAATGGGCTTAACAGTACAGGAAAACATCAAGAGGAAACCTGCATACTTTTGAGAATTCTAAGACGATGTAAAGTCGTGCTTGAAAATGTAACATTGGCACCTATGTAAATGTCTCCGGCGAAAAGAGGACGTTGTTCCATCTCTGTCTATCCGTTTGGGGATCCTTATGGGAGGCGTAAAGGTATATATTTATTGGTAGATAATATAATCACGCTCTGTGGACAGGTTTAATTAAATTTATCGCAAACGCTAGTCGATTTTATCTGCTGCATAGGAGCACAATGCTACCGCGGTAGGTGGTAGCTAAACTTACCGCGGATTTATTAACTAAAGTAAGATAAATTATACGGCTATTTAATCGTGTCGAATCATGTCGAATCACTTACAAAAGCAAGATTGCAGGTTCAAACCTCTGAGGCCTGATCAATGAGTTCGTCTAAACTAAGTACTTAAAGCGATATGTCAAATAATAAGTCATACAGTAAGAAAAGCATTGCCAAAAAGCCTTACAATTTACGTACGTTAGAGAAGAAAAATTTTAATGATGTAAATGATATATCGTTAATAAAAATACTATTGTAAGGGACTCGGCACGATAATTATCATGTAATTTTAATTTGTTTTACGAAATATTAATAACTATAATGAGCATAATGTACAAAAATTACAAGATGGCGCTAGTAGTACAACACATTTTTTTATAATTTTATAGCATAGTAGTGTTTTTTTTGTTCAGATAGACGATATGAGTCGAGAAAAGACAGACATCTATCTCGCGGCCAATATGCTAGCACTAAACGAATACCATAGATCATTTATGTTTTGTACCCTATGAGATTAACCTAGAAATGATCAAGGCCAGTAATGACAATTACCGAACAATAAAGAGTCGTTAAACATTCATTATGCGCGTGCGCACAACTCGAACAATTTGAATTTATTTTTGATGTCGTGACGTCCCTAGTTTCCGGTCCACTAATGAGGCTCTGTGAGTTTGCCCGTCTGGATATTACGTGGTGAAATATAGATAATAGGGTTCTTTTCAGAGAGCCGTGATAACTTATAGGTATTTGTTACATATAATAAGTATATTTGATGTGTAGGGTAATTAATTAAAGACGGTTTGTATACCGATCTGCGATTGGGTGCTATTTTAAAGATTTTTCTTTAATTTCCTTTCATGTCCGATGGCTTAAAATAATCGAGCATAAGGTTAAATCTATAAAAAATAATGTTAACTTTTTCAACCACTATTATGGTAATATATCCTAATCCATATCATACAAATCCAACAAATATCATACAATTATTTTGCAACTCCTTCGTCCGATTAATTAGATGACGTAAATCTATGTACGTACGTATGTAAGGCGTCGCGACGTGCAGAGCGAGTCCAATCGATTCCGTGGCACAGAAGTCATGAGCTCAACATCTGGTGAGTTACATGGAGCATCTGAGAAATATGTATATAATGTAAACACATACATATAACTATGCCGAGTCACTCACTAGATAGACATAGGGATTAAAGCGCCTTACGTCTCTAAACTTACGGACCTCATTCGCTTCATCCATACTCATCAATCTCTTCACTCAGAACAGGAACGTCCTTAAGCGTCCAATAGAATAGAACGTCTTTGTAACAAGCCTGAAGAAAATTTATAAGATCTAAATGGGATGTTAAAAATATTGTGATGCATTCAGCAAAGCTAGTTGAAGAAAAATGATCAAATTACATACTGGAGATGCAGATAGCTTGAATCATGTTTATCTACTTATCTTCGAATCGTGTCCGTGAAAGATAGAAAGTATTATTTCTACTGGATAGTGATGAGATCCTCTGAAAGCCGATTAAAATTTATTATATTAGTTCTAGAGATGCGATCAATCAATCGACTTATATTAACATATAGTCTTACCTCGCCTAGTCGGTTAAGCAAGATCACCGCACACTCGCCACCAGGAATTCCATTTGCGAAACTCATTATCTATTTCTTTGTCCACGACATCCGTCAAACTGTCAGTTCGCGTTCGATTTTCGAACTGACCTATGACCTTTGCCCGTATATTATCCAGTCACGATGGACCTTGGGTGTTTAATATATTGGGCGCAGGGTACCTACCTGGCGTTAGTCTTTCTAAACGTGACTCGCGGCGCGGCCTTCGGTCTCCGCTCCCTTTTAGATTTGCGATATAGATCTGGCGGTTGGTTTATGCGGCCTTTTGTGAGCAAATTGTGTGTCGTTGTGGGAACAACGCGACTGTTGGATTTTTATGGAAATATTTCATTGCTTTTGTTTTCGATGTATAAGTTTTATCAACGCACTATAGTATATGTATGTTATTTACCCGATATAAATAACATAATCGAGATAAGTGCCTTTAGATGTCAACATTAAGTAGACAACTCAAAATACTGTATTTATTAAAATCTGCCTTGATAAAATACTTTATACCCTATTATTATCGAATTTTCAATATTATATTGTCATCGACAGAGCAGCCGCTCCTTGTGCGCTCTCGATAATTATTATTCGTTGTACGAGTAGGTAAATGTCGGGATCTGTGTGCGCTGCGCTTTATTTCGTAATGGACGACGATAATGATGTCAAGTGATATTCGATCTTTAAGTTGACATTTCTTGTTAACATAATAAATAATTATGTAGTTTAAGGGTCAAAGTTGGTCGCGAACTTGATAAATTAATAAATATATCCGTAAAAGCTTTAATCAGTCATTCCTTAAAAACTATTCTTAATACATTATGATCGTAAAGTATGGTAAGGTTTTCCATTTCTGCGAGTCCATGCCTCATTGGCAATCAAACATCTTAGGCGTATTTACCACGTATCTGAGGATAACTTGATGGGAAGAGACAAATTCCTTGGTATGATAGCCAACCTTCACTAGGGGAGACGAACAAGAAGTTAACCCATATATTTTGCTCATTATACATTGAGCTAAATATATGGGTTGCAATGCACATTAGACCAATTTATGATAGAAAGGTTCTAGACTGTTAAACCTCGGATTCCATAGCCTGAGTCCGTATGTTTACCAGTTCAGATAAAGTAACAAACTTATCATTATTCTAAGTCCTCTACTGGATAGGCTGAGCGACGATTCTGTACAACCTTACAGATCTCGCTCGCTTGACGCAAGACCTGAGAGAAGACCGATAGTGCAGCGGAGAGATAGATACTGATGAATGAATGATAATTCAAATAATGGACCCATTTCAACTTCTGAACTGTTTAGGTTGAAATTATGGTGAGAGAATTTTTCTCTCGTTAACTTAATTCATATAGATATGAATTAAGATATCTAGTTGTAGTAATGCTTCTTCATAAGCATAGGTACAAATATAAGCAACAGAAAAATGCAATAATTTATGTATATATGTTATGTCAACGTATTGCTAATCAATTCAGTCGTCTCAATTTGATTGACATTGACCATCGTTGTCTCTGGTACTCTTTATAAAATTAATGGCCATATACATATTAAGTATTCGGACTACGTTCCGAGATGTCGATATTCTTAGAACTAACTGCACTGTGCGTGTGAATTTTATCGTCGGTAAATATTTAGAGAGCCGCAGTGGCCGAGTTGTTCGAGTGGAAGCCTGAATATCGAGATTGCAGGGTCGCACGTCGCACAGTACCAGTTTTTTTCTGAAATTATGTACAGTGATTAATCAGACCACAAGCTTTACTGTGAGGGAAAACATCGAGATATAACCTGCATACGTTTGAGATGTAATTTTATAGCCGTATGTATAAGTGCTTGAAAAGAGGGTGTTGTTATACCTCTGCCTTCGAGGAACCTGGTGGGAAGGCATGATGATGAATACGATCCTTTTGAAATGCTCTGGGCTAAATTTATACAACAATTAACATGAATAGCTACTCCATTAGAGTAATAGATACTTCCGTTCCACTCCATTTTGCCACAGCCAAATAGAAAAAAAAAGGCTTCAGCACAGTGAGTCACAGTCGCAAGCATTTAAATTGTTATTGTACCACGTAATGTCTACAGCTGTTTTAAATACACGAGCAAGTACGGGCCTTGCCCGGAGTCATGGCATTTTTAACGGACTATTGAATTTATCATTGTCTAGTTTGATATTATGTTATGTACTATCTGTATCCCGCGGATTCATCCCAATGTTTAGATTTTTTGTATGTACAAGCAGGTATATGGTTACTACTCTGTTCCCTTGCGTAGTAGTATGTTGATATAGTTTAGCCTTCCTCAATAAACGGAATATCTAGTGCAAAAATAGATTTTCGAATCGTAGTTCCTGAGATCAGTGCGCTCAAACCCGCTTCGACTCTTTATAATATTCTTCATCAGAATGTGACGAGCACACTGAAACAAACCCGTTCTAAACCTTATCTAAGTAAGCTTCTTAACAACGGATTATTATTTACAGCCAACAATTTCTTACTATAACGCCCATCAATATCTCATCTCATCGCAAAACCTGATTTTGTGCGTGCCTAATTTGTTATAGCTCAGTGTGCGGGCGCTATTAACTGATGTCGTAAATCGCTCCTACGGGTTGTAAAAACTCGGTCTAAAAAACACAATTTTCATGTCCGTAATAAAGATCGACCTTGTTCTTCGATCCCTTTGCGAATTCCATTAGTTACGCTTCGTGGTGTGGTTACATCCGAGAGACGTATTTGGCGCTTTGGTCAAAACCACCTGGCATCCATTTGTATATCTTCATTCCACACGGGATAGGCAGAGGTGTGTAGTAATATTTTTTTCGCCGGAAATACCAATATGATAGATGGTGAGAGCATCGCCGTTTCTCAAGCCAATATCTATGTTTTTCTTCACCATTTCACCAAAAAGTTGAAAGATTCAAGCTTGGAATATTTGCGTTCGACAATTTTGTTCTTCTCGTATTTAGTTATTGTAAGTACACGAGGCAACACATCTAGGACAATATGAGTCGGTGTTCACCGCAAATGGAAGGATAATGGTACGTTTTAGCTCGCCGAGTAATCTGCTCTCAGGTTCGCTAAGGTCTTCCGCATGGTATAATTGTTCCTATTGTGTGGTTACTAAGTCTAACATGGGCGTTTAATGGCCCAGCAATCAGCAACCGCTGAGACGATTCGATTCGGCTGCGGAACGCGGAAACACTATTAATTGCCACAAATCTGTTTTGACATTGCTCTCTTGAGGAGTGTAACGAACCTTGAACTTCTTTTGTTGGTCAGCTCTGGCGTGAAATGACATGACAACAATAAAGTAAAGCTACGTGTGTGAAGTCAATCAATGCTTCAGACGCATTATATTTAGTTGTTGTCGTTGACCGGAACTGTGTGACAAAAAATCTTTTTTTTTTCTTATTGTACACCCGTTGTCTAAGAAAATAGGACAATTGTTAAAATATGTAATAATGCACAATTAAATGTAGCAAAGTAGTGTTCAAAATATATATAAATTACGTTCTAAGTTACCTTATTTTGGCATAAAAATCTACTGCAACGATAAAGTTACACATATAGAATCTATAAAAAAATGATTCGAAATAATTTTGTCATTTTGTTTTCTTTGGAGCGATTCGTACTATTGCATCGCCATGGGGATATGTTCACAGCGCCGTATAACTACTAGAAGACTTTTATTTTCTGATATATAGTACTATATGTGGTACTAACCAGCAGTGTTGAGAATACGAACCACTTCCGGCATATGGTTTGTGCACGGTTTTACAATGCTCGCACGGTTCACTACACTTTGTTGATGTTCCTATGTATGTTTTACGAATTTGTTGACCTGTAAAATAAGGCCGCCAGACAGACCTGAATGCCAGACTGACTTGATTTTTTTTAGAGCTTCTCTTTGCTTCATCCGAATTCATTAGTCTCTTCATACATGCTCTCTGGTTTCATAAATGATGCAATAGTTTAGCTACGTGCCCCGCGGTTTCTCATTTATGATTTCATTATTCATTTCTATGTTCTAGAATATATAATATATTCTATGTACTAAGCCAGCTTATAATCTTCCTCTTCGGCAAAATTACATCCAGTTCTGTTCAGCCATTTTGGCGTCAGACAGTGACAAACTTCTTCATAAAGTTTTGTATTAGAATATCTGTGGGATACATTTAAAAAAGATACATATTGTATCTCGCCCTAGACCCACCAATCAGCTATTTACATACGCGCCCGATCCAACCCTTGTGTGGTCCTTCGAAGGCGTGTTTCTCGAAAACATGTTTGTCCTACAATGCATGTTAACCAACGTCATAAATAACCACGAAACACCACATTTCCATAGAAACGACAGATTTAATGTGACGCCAATTTATTCTTGACATTGTCATTAAAGTTTGTTCTTTTTACTTGCAGGTAAGAGATACTGTATTTGATCTACACGTCTTTGACGAGCTCTATATTAAGGTAAAGTGTCAATTATATGTATTTTATATTATGAGGAAAAAATATTAAAGTTTACTATAGTGGTAGGGTGATAAGGATCTGAATAGATGTATTTCTTCTTATTGAATATATAATATAGAATCGAATGCGCCCTGAATAACCTTTATCGCTCTTATGGTGGTCACTTAAAAGGTGTGGATAAGCGTGTGTGGAGTAGAGATTGTGGTGGACATGGGCAAACGGTACGAATTGTAACATAGACGCCGACAAGAGAGAAAAGTCGAGAAAATAAAAAGTTTTAAGATTCTTGAAAGTTTAACATCAATCCTAATTTATTCCTGTGAGATTTTATCCCCTTTCACGGCGACCTTGGTAAATGTTTTTTATTAATAATCGGCATAAAACTTGTACTAGACAATAGATACCAAGTCATCCTTGACCCGCGGCTCCGGCACCTGTCGTGGTCCCTAAACATAAACAATGGAGCTCTAATGTGGCGCCTCTTGAACAATAGCCGTTAATGCGCCCCCTTATATCTCAAGAGCCACCATTGTGTTAGATCCTCATATAGCGATAAGATGATCGATAATTATTTTTATTAGCGTAGAGAAATTGATCTGCGCTTATTGTCGGGTAATAATTAGTCAGATGAGAAATACCAATAACTTTTATATGCAATATTCTGTGAACAATGATGCCTCAAAATGTATACTGCCGCCATGTGAACCGAACTTCCCGTTAGTCTTTACACATTGGACACCCAATTAAAGCTCCCGAATTCAGTAGCACTACCAGAGATGATAGGGTAATTGGCATCTCGGAGAAAGCCTGTGCTGACACTGAGGCCCTCTCCCTTGTCCCACTTGCGTACAGTATGCGCCAAATGAAAGGCGATCCAGTTTTCACCTTCAGTCTCGTGACGGTTTAATTGGAGGTTTGTGCATTTTGAAGATGAATTGCTTTTCTCCAACCCAAATTTGATTACCAACTTCTTGGGATTTATGCTGCAGTTAACCCTAGATAACCTTGCATGTAATAACTCGACTAGAGGACTAACTTCACCTTACCGGATCGCAGCCAAATCGCACTGTAAAACAATTGAAGATCGGTAGCTTTTGGTGACGTCCCTAGTACTGAATATACCTATAGGCTATGGTAACCTTTCCATCAAATACGATGAACTGCGATTTGTCACGTTTATAATAAAAATATATCTATGAATGAAATCTTAAACTTGAACCAATTCACAAAATATTCAACACTTTCTCGCAATTACGAAATGTTCGAGCGCTGCGTGATTTAGTACTTCGACGTTCGA
Organism: Drepana arcuata; assembly: GCA_016069955.1. NCBI lineage: Eukaryota > Metazoa > Arthropoda > Insecta > Lepidoptera > Drepanidae > Drepana > Drepana arcuata. The sequence goes on from JACCPG010007455.1 coordinate 36,935, forward strand.
CCATCGATATTTCATTATTACCATCCCAAATACCGTTACGAAGTCTGTATTTTTTTTATCATGGTCCTCGTAAATAATTCCGGTTGAGGCACATTATTGTCAGTCGATCGCAGGAACAAGATTGGTCGTAAGTCACACACTTAATCTGATGCAAATTGCCTTTGCTTTTCTCTCTTGACCGATATCATGCAAATTTATGTTAACGCCTGACCCCAAACGTTCGATATTTCTAAAAGTACATTGACTTTGATGTACGACTGTTGTTATAATATGTTATACAACGCGCCCGTAATATGTTTGGAAATTGTTTTATTTAAATGACGCCATTAACGTTGATAGGCACGTGATGTAACCTGCCTAATACTGCACGCTTATAATCGGGTATGCGTTGGATGGATGAGCTCTATATATTTGCTCTTATGTAGGTATCTCTATGAATAGCAACACGAAAAACTACTCAAAAGTCAATGCAATCATTCAACTGTATATAATAATTTGGTCACAGTCCCACATTAAAGTTATGCAAATAATTACGGCGTACGTTGGTTTTTTTTTTTAACTTAGACGATAACTGTTCTGTGTTTGAAATTCTAGTTCTGTTCGTCCGAACACGATCGCCGAAGCGTGCGTTTAGTGCAACGAAACGTTTTGTGACAATCGAATTGCGAAAAAATCAAGAAAGGAATTGCATAACAATTGACACCTTCGCGTTTTCATGCTTTCTAATTAATTGCGCAATTTGCTCTCCCACCTAAGGTAGTCCGAGCACTCCCAGCCAACGCGCCTTTGCTTAATTATTTTTGTATCCGTTACAACCGATTGATAACGTCAACTCGAAATTTACAACCGCGTAAATTTCCATTAGTGTTCAACGTATGTATTCTTTATTCGTGTGCAAAACTAGTTTCATTCAATCTACTAACCTAATTGTGGGAAATTATCAAAGTTTTTAATTTTTCGATTTAACTCGACACGATCGTGTATCAGCGTTAATATTCAGCTTCGGTGCCATTAAACAAATTATACCTATATATTAATGTAATGTGCAAGACGAGGCAAAGGAAGACCACGTTCTTCCAGCTACCTAGATGAAAAGACTGATGAATGTGGACGAAGCGAAAGAGGTCTGCAGAGAGAACTGGCGCTATTTTCTTTCAGCCTACTCCGTTAGTGTCGGCGCGTGACATATATGTATCTCATATATATGAATCAGATTTTTAACGAATCACTTAAACTAGAGAAGTTTTAAACGTATATTCTAAGCGAAAGGGAAAACCATAGTCGAGTACCTATATGAAATTCTATGAGCAATCCAATATTATTTAAGTAATTTAAATGTTTAAATTTAAATGTGAAACCTGCATACGTCTGAGAAGAAATTCAAAGGCGTATGTATAGTCGTGCTTGAGTAACGGCGATGGACTCGCCATCTGTCACGTTGGCACCTAATATACCTCTGGCGGAAAGTGGGTGTGTGGGTATTACCTATACACCTCTGACTACCCCTTCGGGGACCCTTGTGGGAAGGCGTGAGGATATATTATTTATTATTATTATTATTTAAATGTTTCTGTGAAAGATTTATTTACACTTTATAAGCGTTAAATATATTTTTCAATAAATATATATACAATATTACAGTCAGTTTGTACGAGGTAGTGTTATAAATTATTGTGCTACCCGCATTTAGTATAACTAAAATTACAACATCGCAATGTTCCATAAAAGTGATTGTTATCTCGCGCAATAAGAGCAAACCTTTTTTAAAAGTTGTCCAATAGTAATCAAATCCAAGGCTGGTGATCTGTAACAGATACATGTATTTTTCCAAACAGTTCCAACTGCAACAGGAAGTTGTGGATGGTTCAATCGGGCCATATATGAAGGTTTCGACACTCAGCACTTCGACATCCACATTGTTTAGTCATTAAGATGACAATTCATATGTAAATCTAGTCACGTATTTTTTATATCTTCTAAGAAAATAACTAAGAAGAAATTACTTTTCCATGCAACTGATTGGGAAAGGGTTTATAGCACCCACATGTTGAGCCAATTGTAGGTGATAACATGACAGATAGTGAGGTGGTCTTTCACTAAGTTCTTTCTCACAGACATTAATAACTACACTTAGTAAATATTTATTGATCTAAGGAAATCTTTATATCTACACCTTTCAGGTGAATGCTCAAACCACAATACATCCCTACATCGAGTAGATTGCAAATAAATAATAATGTAGCCCAAAAAAGGAATATATTCCAGTCCGCTAGTGTATTTGTAATTTCCAACTCAGTGGTATAATTCACTTGTCAGTTTTGACAGGTCGCGTAAAGTGCATACGTCAAGTCTAGCAATGTTGGGCGTCCAATTTAGCCCACGCACTGCGCCTGCGCACGGAGCTTTTTGCTTATTTCTATTCTTTACGTTGTGATCTTGGCGATAAGATCCCGGCGATGTGTGATTCACGAATGACTATTAGGCGCCGGCTTTGTCTAGCTAAGTAAGCTTATTGTTGGCGTTGCGCATATTTAATGTTAAATTTTAATTCATACATGCATACATATCACGCTACCTACTAGTAGCTAACGGGGTAGGCAGATAGGGTAGAGTGCCAGTTCCCTCTAGACTCTTCATCAGTCTCTTCATAGATGCTCGCCAGTTTCGAGTACTCTTGACGTTCCCGTCCTTGAGTGTCCGCTCGATTTGATCTAGGTAGTTCCAACGCGGTCTTTATTCAAATATTATAACATGCCATCATAAGTCCTCAATCGAAAACTGGTAATACTCTTTCCACTTTTATCTGTATTATATCTCGTAAGGATGAACTCAAAAGCAAGTCCAATTATTCCTTAATCCTAACAAGGTAATATTTTGTCATTGTGGTCATCTGACAGTCAAGGCGAGTCATTATAATCGCTCGTTTGTTATTGATGATTGCGTTTCACTTGTCGGACATTCGTCACCGCTTTGTGTCAACGAAAGTGACTTACGACCGAATATGTGGAGCCTGTCATTTAAGGCACTGAGAAAAGTAAAATTTGTACGTCATTCTGACACTAATAGGACCTATTTGTTATTGTACGCTCTCGTTTAGTTCTTTGGCGTTGTCCGACACGTGTTGTGTATGTTTCACGTTAGATGGAATTCCGGTGTTATTGTTCATATAACTTTAAACTGACTAAACAGACTTTACAGTTTGAACTTGAATATCAGCATTTTTTTTGAGAACCTTTGTTGCGATTGCCAATCGGATCATCCCCAGAACACACCGCCGTTAATATTGTACGTGTGTGAAACAAAATGAGTGTGTACCACAAACTTCGTTATTATTGTATCGTAATTGGTTTTTCAAAGTATTTTCTGAATAGCATTTGATTAGAAATTTCGGCGTTGTTATTCTGGATCTTACATCCATGCATTTCTATGTACTTCAAACTCCGTACGTCGCGTGCATGTCTAACACCTCATTAAGGTCAGTGTAAGGTACAAACAAAGCGTAGTCCCGTGTCCGTAACGGACCTTTTCCGGTGTCTATGCTCTTAAGTGTGTACAAACGCTATTAACCTGACGTATTCGTGTTTTATTTTATGCTGATGGTGTTCAAACGTCTAAGTAACGACTGGTGCTCTACTATTTCTGCCTACAGGCTTTCGACGTAATAAAGATTTCTTAGTAAAATGAGTGCTTATTAAATGTTGACTATTCTCAATAATTGGAGTTTCAAACGAACACTGGTTTTGATCGCAGATTAGCGTACTGTAAAAGGTTGCAACCCCACATTGGTACCTAACAACGCTGTGTTTACCAGATGTAGCAAAGGGATAATTGTTCTTAATGAGGCACTGGTGTATTGTCAATGAGTATTCGATATTTGAAAAGTTCACAGAATTCTCAGATCTTTGGTGAACATTACAATGGCAATTAAGTTAATTCAATTGTACACTGTCTCGGACGTTCTCTAGTCATACTCCTTATATTTCAATCAAAATGTGATGGTGGCGGTGATTTTGGTAAAATCCTTGTAAAATATTGAGTCTAAAGATTGAAAAATAGCATCGAATATAACCAATTGAAACTTTACGATATCAAAATTATGTTGTTCTGATTGTTCTTGAAATATTATTTGCTATTGTTTTGGCGTCTACTACCTTTCAATCGGAGTAGATACTGGACGGAACCATATGCAATTTGGAATAGAGGTAGCGCGTAAATCACGGGTAATGTGTGAATTAGTGTGTGAAGATTTGCATATAATTAAAATTATTCCCTTTCAGTACTTCATAATTCCCTTTCTTGTTGACCGAACGGGTTAAACTACCTCTCTTTGTTTGTATATAGTGATTGCTTATTATTCTACAAAGGGGCCTGATATCTGTGTCGTCATTCTAACGGAGATTAACGGTAGCCTTGCCGAAAAAAGGTTGGACCGGTAACATATCGCTCATCATGGCTCATGAATTCATTGTGGCTCGACTCGACCTTGCCATATCATTGCGCTAATTATATTTTGTAAAATTATTTCTGTATTTCGAAGATTGTAGTTATTTATTTACCACAAGATATAAACAATCATCCCTGAATTTATAATCAAGTCCATAATTAGAAGTCTTACGATCATATGTAGCAAATTGATTCATCTAAAGTATTAAAGTATAGTTTCTTAACGTGGGCGATAGAGACTTTCTGGGGGACACAAGACTCAGAGGAAGTTAGGGGGCACTGAGAATGCAATGAGTAAAAAATGCGTTTAAAGTCCTGCCAGTGAATAATTCTTGTTTAGGGGCTCTAGATAAACATTTGTCAAAGTAAGCAATTGTTAAAATAAGGTTGAGAAACTATGATCTAAAGTGAAACTCAGTGGGACACAGCCACTAGGAAAACATGGTATTCATCAGAGTCGACAATAACGACACAAGCACACTCACGCGAAGCTGCCAGTAATCTTGACTAAGCACCGACCACATTTGTTGGCACTGCTCTTCTGGCTTTGTAAGTGTCAAGGAATAATGGTTGGCACCGTTCGTAGCACGATCCATTGTGACTAGACCGCCAGGTTCAATATATACTTTACCGTCTTAAATCATTAGACCATCGTACACTAATTGTGGTTAAACATTAAAACCTACGAATAATTTATATGCAATAATTTTTGAGGTTGATTGGATGCTCGCGCAAGCATTTCTGAACGGAATTGGATGAAGTTGGGCACAGATAAAAATTATTAGCTGAATCAACAAAGGTTATATTTTATATTCCGGAAAAAATCTACAAAATAATCATATATCTCTCAAAAATCGGTGGTAACGTCAAGAGTACTCGAAACCGGCGAGCATCTATGAAGAAACTGATGAATGTGGACGAAACGAAAGAGGGAGAACTGCCGCTCTACTCTCTCGTCTACCCTATTAGAGTGCGATGATATGTATAAATCGCGTTCCTTTTTCAGGCAGCCCTACGCCTGCATTCGTCAGAAGCTTACAATGTATTGGAATCATTGGTTTCGTATTCGCATTATGTGTAGTTGCTAAGTGCAGGCTCGTGACTGAGATAACACTTTGGAGTTTTTGCTTACGTGTGAACATCTTTACAGTCTGATGAATGTTACAAAGCGTTGTGAAGAGGTGGCGGCGAATGCAGTTAGTAGGAGCTTTTAAATTGTACAGAAGGTTCTCTTGTTCACTCTTTCGCCTTAGAGACATTTTTGTCTTATCGTTATGTTTTCTTTATTCTCATAGTAACTTTGCCTTGCGGTGCGGTTTCAGCTGCCTTAAATTTGACCTCATGGAAACTTTTTTAAATAAAATGTATCTAATGTGTTATTCCAGTAAGTCTTTGTTCCAATTCAGCTAAATTGTTCTGACATGAGAAACAAACACCTCCAAAAACTTTCGCGTTAATACATATTCGTAGGTTACTGCTCCGCTCCCCGAATGGTAGCAGGATTTTATATACGCCTATATTATACCTCAATAAATGGACTATCTAATGCAAAAGTAGTTTTTTAATTCAAGCTAGTAGTTACTGTGATAAGCGCATTGGAACAAACATTGCCTCTTAAATTATTAGTATAGATTCACGTCACTTCTGCAGTTACATGGAATATTAAGGTAATATTAATTAAGTATTGCATTGAAATGTGGCGTATCTTGAACCGTGGGAACATTGTTAATCGATTGTCGATGTGAGATTTGGTGGGCTTTAGACGCAGCGCAAATTGGACGACGTTATGCACGTACGATTCAGCGCTGGTACGTTATTGACCTCAATTAAAAAAAAAATAGTTTATTTATTTATGAATGCACAAAGCTTTCAAGTTCGAATCCCGAACGTAACTATGCGTTATTTGGAATTAAGTACAGATATTAGTCATACCACGAGCTATAAGGCGCAGGTAAATCTCAAGATGATATGCCAGTTGCATACCCCTTCGGAGACCCTTGTGAGAAGCTAAAGATGCATAGATTGATTCGACGTGTTTACTGCTACACGTGACAAATGGCTTGAACGGCTTGCAAAATGCGAAAAATTCAGACCACAAGATTTGATTTCAAAGTTTCTAGTGCAAGTAAAATACCACAGAATTTCCATTGAATTGTAATTTGCGGAACTGCTATTTTTGTAACAACTTTGCAAATATTTTACGAAATATTATACAAACGGTGTCCATGTACAAATACCATGGAATGTGCTTGCGCAGTGTTTATGTTAACGAAGTATGCGGAAACAAAATACACGATGATGCATCTTCAGTACTGCTGATGGAAATCGTGCGACTGTCGTACAAAATTGGCTCATGACTAGAGCGGCTGCTCGCATTGTTGACCATATAACTCGAATGGAAGCACATTTCACGCGAGTAACACGTTATGTTTTTGTAACCTTATTTAAATTTATTAATTTAAAGCTTTTTACAAATTTTATCCCATAAAGGACTTCGCTATATGACGAAGACATTCTCCACTAGTATAGGCAAATTCGTGCTCGAGTAGCAGCGATGGACTCGCCATCTATCACGGTGGCAGCAAAATATATCTCCGGCAGAATGTGGGTGTGCGGGTACTACCTACTCACCTCTGCCTACCCCTTCGGGAACCCTTGTGGGAAGGCGTGAAGATGAAGAAGTTATATACGTATATGTCTATATTAATAAATCCTAATATTATAAATTCAGATGCACGCTAACTACTACTGTACGGAATTAGAAGAAAAAAAAATTAAAATAATGTTTGCTAAATATGTATATAAATAATACTTACTTAATTTTACATACAACTCTGTCTTTAATTGATACCAATTCGTGCACATTTTTCTTATTTATATGCCATCGCAACTCGGCGCAATTACCTACACAGATTAAATGAAAAACTATTGTCTTTTTATCGCGATTCAGATAGATGGCTTAATTATCCCTTCGTTAGTGTGGTTACGAGGGGAGTGGTTGAGCTAAGTAACATTCCATCCAGACTACGATAAAATATTTTTATTGTATAAGTACCATCAGACTTCGCGTGAAGATGCAGTGGGCACAAACACGCTAGCCAATTTACGAATTTAAATCGGCCAATTATCGACACAACGGGAATCTGACAAATGGGCCGGACCTACGGTCATTTCTTTAAAACACAGCCAATCAATAATGGAAGCGGCCATCTGAAGGTAGAACAAAATTGATAATTACTTTGTTTTTAAAAAAACCTTGTTTCAATGCCGTCTGGCAATTAGTTCGACAATCAAATAACATAACGAAATGCAAACGAAGCTATCAGTGGCGTGGGGTGAAAAAAAAGAAAGGTAAAGCCGGACCAAAAAAATGGCTAACGCGTGAATAAGCAAAACGTCATATCTTAACTTGTAAAAAAAATGCAATAAATTACATACCATATATTAGTGTGTTAGTTCACCTCCCAAAACTACGGCGAAATGTTATGTATGGTGCTTGCGTTGCGTTGTATGCAATTTTTCCATGCGACAGAACATGCTTGCTGTACAGTTGTTAGTGTTCACCACCTTCACCGTACATGACATTACTGGTATCATATGAACAGTGCATGTCGAGTATGATAAAAGTGGCTTTAAAAAGCCGTTATAAAGCACACGTCACTCACACGGGGGTTATAAATATACAGCCAAAAAAGAACTAAAATAAGTGAAACTTAACTTGCCAGCATCATCATCACAAACAAATACCAGCAGGAATACCGCAGTATTTATTTTTCTATACTACAAACCGAAAAACAAAATAACATGGACATGACATGGAAAGCTAAATAACTTATGTAATTTTCAACTGCCGGTTATCCAATCGTATTTATCATACATAGAACTGTGAAAATGTTTGAAACACCCATCATCTATAATCAATTTTCATATCGGGACGAGCCCGTCCATGTTTAATGATATATTTTTTATTTTCGAAAGATTGTTTTGAGAACGAAGTTAACTCATTTAATAGGTAATCTGTAAGACAACAACCTATTTGTATTAACGCCGCCATTTCTAACCTAACAGACTACGTGACGACAAGAAACAAAAATAAACAAACAAACCTTTACGGTGAAACAAAACAAACACTGTGACAACACTTGGCAAGTAAAATTTCACTACTTTCGTTTTTTTTAAACCATATATCACAACACAATTAAGCTTATCACATATTACAATAGATAAATTAGCATAACAAAACAATCCGTGCAAATACGCGCGAAATAATGGCTAGGTGAGGTCAATGCTTGACTTTGATTTGATTGACTTTTGAATTGCTCTGATTGGAGGAAACTTTTCAAGCGAAACGAAACCTTAACACTTAACAAATAAAGACTGGAGGCTATCTGAGATCGGCTTATAATCGCTGTTATATCGACGAATGGTTGGATGTGGTTGTAATGTCTATGTGTGCGTGAATTGCCTACATTTTAACTATTTGAATTCCCAATATTATGAGCGAGTTCCCCAGCCGCCTACTACGTGAAATCGTGTATGTGGGCGTTTGCGCGATTTCACATACATTGCGTTTTTGTATCCAGCATATTGGAGAATATTCTTACAAAGAGCGCAATGTAATTATGTCTCTTGCGATATTATGACTACATAGAATAGTCGTATATGAGCGCGAATCTGCCAAGGGAAGCCGGTAGGAATCGTGTTCTAAGGACGCTTCGCCACTGGAAGCTATTATTATTCAATAAATATTAAAGTTTTAAGAGCTTACGAATTCGAAAGTCACTAATCGATTCACACTTGTCAGTTAAATGTATTTTACGCGGTTTTATTGATTGGGTTCCGTACCAAAGGAACCCTTATTAATGGTCCATGAGACGTTTGTATTTATCTTGTACCAAATGCATGCCCATTTATTCGGTATAAATATAACAATTGTATCTACGTACTACGTACAAGGTGTTGTTTTTAGTTTTTGTTATTTTCTAATAATAGTGAATTTCATTGAATTCACAATGTCCTTCACCGAAAAATTCGTTAGTGCAGTCGGGCTTCAAACTTCAACCTTTGCGTTGCAGGCGACCACTGGGCCAGTACAGCTTCAATGTTTATAATAACTCAAACTTCATAGGTTCCCAGGTGGGTCGTATTATATTGAATAACTCTGTTAAACAGCTATTGCTATGAGACAATGACGTAATATTCAGTTATCAAGTCTTTGTCTAGTTCACATTTATCCTTTATTGTAAAGATCATTGTTTACGAGCTGCCTGTAGCTTGACCTTATAGAAATACATTATTATCACGCCTGTATTTATTTATTGGCCAGGCGACACCAGGTTACTTGAGCAGTTCGAGTAGTTACCTGAAATTCAAGATTACAGATTCACACCAGCGGTCTGTTTCAATGAGATTATCAGAACACGATTTAAGCGCCGAAGGAAAACATAGTGTGTAAACCTGGACACATCAGGAGGATACCTTCTACAACTGCACCTAGCGCCATCGACGGTGAATTCATCGCCATACCTTGGAACCAAAAAGGGTTCACGTTGGTAAATTATCAGTGAAGAGTGTGTTACATACCCGTGTCTTTGGGGACCCCTGGGTCCCCAAAGACCCCCTTTGGGGAGCCTTGAAGGGGGCGAGAATATATTATGTTTTTACCTATAACTTGATACTGGATACGCGGGCCAGAGATTTCACACACACCGCTTCTCGAATAACTCTTATAATAATGACTCACTTTATCTTCTATTTCTTGTAAAATACTGTAGGTTGACCAACTCTCACATACGAGGCGTTGATCACGAGCTTCCATATTGTAGCAGTCCCCCAGTCTCGAGGAGTCCCGAGCCAGAGATAACAGCTCAAGAGCCCCCATTGTCTTATTTATCGTTTTTCGTGAGTTGTAATTTAAAAGTCGAGTATGTTTTTTGTACGTCTGTTCGCCGCAATTAACACAATGATGGGGAACACGAAAGAGGCAACTTTTTGTGTCCCACAAAAGCGTTTTGTTACGTTTTTCTCGTGTTTTGTGATAACCGAACGCTTTTGTTCTCCCAAGCTAATTTATATTGAACATTATTTAATTATTTTGTTATCTATGTTTATGTCAGTTGTGATATACGGATATTACTGTGGCGGCGGGTAATTTATCAATCTTCGTTCTTTCTATCATATAACTCTTAAGTTCGTCTACGATTTTTACGTGTATAATTTATTTTTAATATCATATTCTTAATTTTATCATTTGTAGGAAAGGTAATGTACTTGCAATCGTTATGTATCGCATATTATTGGCTGTTAAAGTTGATGAACCCTCAATCAATACACAAATATTAATAAGGAAAATATATTATACAACCGAATAAAAAAGCTTTAGGTTTCTTACCATTTACATGTATTAAAACATCTTCTTATCCGAATACATTCCTCATAAGGTTACGCGATGTGTCGTAACACCACAGCCCTATGAGCCCTCCGGTTATGAATACTTGAATAGCTTCCAAACTTTCTATTCGCATCTCGTATATTTGTACTGCTATCACCATTCTAGTGGTCCTCTGTATAATTCGACCACGTGTTTTGGAATATATTAAAGTTGGTGCACGGTAATGGTAGGTGGTGATATTATGTGCATCACTGTTTGTAATACTTGTGTATGCTCAAGAAAACTCGATTGGTGAACTTAGTTTATGACGGATGTTTGTTACGTAGAAGGGTTGACGGATTGGGTGGAGATAGTCCAGATTATCAGGATTAATCTGATTGCTTAATTATAAAAAAAAAATATCTACCCTCACAGTACAGAAGAGAAGCTAATATTTTATTTTAAACAATTTGATTGTAGTGACTCGGAAACTATATTGTAAAAAATATTCAAATAACTAGGTTACACAATGAGAACGAAACCATAGTCTGTTAAATTTTAGTACAGCGACATCTAGTTTATTATGAAATACATACAACAACATACATATGGTCACGCCACGTCATAACAATAATAATAATAAATACCTAGGACAACGATATATTTACTTATATAGATAGATATATACATAAATACATAGGACATCCAAGACTAAGGTACAAATATTCATGTTCATCACACAAATATCTGCCCTCAGCGGGATTCGAACCCGCGACCTCAAGTTTCGCAGTCAGTCATAGCATGTTCTCTCCATACATGCTCGTCAGTTTCGGTTATTATGAAATGACTAAGTAGATAACAAAGGCCTCTTTTTATAAAATAATGTTCCCATGCGATATAAGCTTACCGTGTTGCTGTTAGGCCTCGGGACATACATGTAGTAATATAGTATTAGTAAAAAAAATTGTAATATTATTTTCTAATTACTAGTTTTTCTCCATTCAGAGTATTGTCAGAACACCATAATATATATCATTTTACTGTACATATTTATTTGATATAGAAAGTGCGTGCTTCAAAGTAAGATGTTATCTTAATTCTAAACTATAAGAACCAACGCATTGGGCGGTCGTGTGCTCCCATTTCTGTAGATTTTATACATTTTATTAACATCGTATTTACCTATAACTATGAAGTATAAATTATACCTACGTGTCGTGGGTGGAGTGGTCATTCAGAGTGGACCGTTTGGGAATTTGTCTACAGGGATTAACGGTTTGCGTCCGAACACCGGTTTTTGAGTACAAAATACTCGATTTCGAACATGGCCCCATCGCTGGCCCTATTTACACCGATTACAGTTTTGATATGTGAAAGTTGATGTGTCTGATCTACTCGTGTATACAAACATATATTTTGTATGCCCTTTGTACAAACTGCATAGTATATCTTAAGAGCTAATACGTTGTAATACCATTGACATAGGGAACATTTCGGTAGTGTGTCTCGGAATAACCATTATTGGCTAATAAGCTACCGTAAAATGATATACTTTCCGCATATACACTCCAATTACCCCATGTGCATTGCCAAGGATTTGAACTCCCAGCCAGTTTTCCTATATGTACAACTTGGAAGCATTAAGGTCAAGTATGAATAGGTAGCTTCTAAACGAGCTCGACTGTGCATTGAGTAAACAAAGTGGCTATTCATCGAATTTATATACCCAGTGACATATTATTTTTTTTGTCTCAATAACACATCACGCAGAATGCTTCACGGTATAGATGGAGATGTCAGAGCACCAATTATCTCTAGGTCTCTCTAAGTCTCGACGGTTTAGAACACTAAATATATATAAAGGCGGTCCGCTAGGATATTCATCTCGGCTGCCCTTAGTGCACGTTTACACGTACGTTTACAATGCACGTAAATTTTTGTGATGTTATGCGAAGGTGTGAAATATAAGCGGCATGTTTCCGAGCATTATTACCTCGAGTGAAGCCGTAGAGCAACAATAGTCTAGCACTTAACATGCAAGGGCTGTTTAACGAGCCTGTATAAAACACATTCATTGTGTATGTCGTAAAAGTTTAACGAGCAGAATGTAGCCCTGGACTGAGTCGGTTAGCGATGGCACATTACCGAGATTGGCTTAACATTTACTTAATATGATCTGTGCCTACATTTGTTCAATGGATATGTGGTAATATCATTAGTTATCGCAGATGGGAAGCGAAAGGGTTTTACTGCTTGTGATTATGACTGGAGTACTCGAAACCGGCGATCATGTATAAGAGACTGCTGAAAAGGTAGGTATAGAAGTAATAAATTAGAAGAAACTTTAATTTTCGTTTTTTAGATTTAGAGAAAAATTATCCGCTCCCTGGAGTAGTAGTATGATAGCTTTCCTCTATTTATCTAATGCAAAAATTTTTTTTCATATCTGATTATTCCATCCTGTCCTGTCATTATCGTGTTCATACTCCATACAAAAAAACCAAGTAATTAGTATATAAGTAGGTATGTATAGATGTGAAGTTCCATAGGTGTTCCCTGGGAGTATTAAATTAAATATGAATTTGTATGAAACAAGAAATAGGAATGGTAGGTGGCCGAGTGGTTCGAGTAGTTGTCTGCAAATATTGCAAGCTCGCATCCGGACGTACCAATGAGTTTTCTATGTGCAGTAATTTGTCACACCATGAGCTTTAGGATGAAGTTAAACATCTAGATGAAATCTGTATACGTTTGAGAAGAAATTCAAAGACGTATGTTTGCATACATACATAGTCGTGCTTGACTAACGGCGATGGACTTGCCATCTGTTACGTTGCTTCCTAAAAGATATCCCTATGGGAAAGTGAGTGTGGAGTACTACCTATCCTCTGCCTACCCTTTCGGAGACCCCTCTGGGACGGGGCGACGACATACATTTATATTTAATTTGAAACAAATATGCATGTGTACCTATATATTACATACATACAAGTTCCTAACGGGGTAGGCAGAGAGTATAGAGCGCCAGTTCTCTCTAGACTTACATACCTCTTTGGCTTCGTCCACATTCATCAGTATATATTAATTCTAATTAATCAAGCAACCTGATATTTGTTGTTCGGTACGGTATGCTCGGCGGATTTTCCTTTATATAGGCATTTTCCTGTTTGTTAATAAGCAAGTCATAATAAGGACAATGCATGATCCATGTATGCTGTATGAATTGCAATTTATGAATTCTTACATTTGTTTTTAATTTATGACATTCATGTGTCGTGAGTGGGTGTGATATGTTTAATGAGGTTCGTTTTCCAGAAATCTGAAACGCACATTTTAAATAAAAACATGCCTAGTTTACCTATAATTGGATTTTTTTCACAGACATTTCTATGAGTAAAGTAAGCTTCATGTATATTTTATGTTATTATTTTACTCATGAAACCATGATAGATTTTGTAGTATTAGAAGGACCTTGGTGGATGAGTCGTCGCAGACAGTCGTCCGCAACGCAGAGATGGCAAGTTGGAAACCCCGATCGTACCAATGATTTCTTCTGAACTTAAGTAGAGCATATGTTTGAGAGGAAATTCAAAGACGTATGTATGTATGTTCGTGCTTGAGAAACTGCAATGGACTCGTCATCTGTCACGTAGGCACCTAAATATCTTCGACGAAAAGAGGGTGAGGTTGCACCTCTGAATAACACTGGCGTGAAGATATGTACTTGTGCTGCGTACACATCACATTGCAAGACGGGCACGAAAAAGATTGCGTTTAAACGCGATTCCAATTCGGCGTATCGCGGCATCGCATGCGCGCGCGCAACGACAATGAACTTGCCGCGCCCGTGCGTTCACTATGTTTTTTACTTTTTTCTCAATAAAAAAAAATTAATCCACGTCGCTTTAGCGCCAGTTCTAGTTCCCTCTAGACTTAGACACATACCTCCTTTTCTTATTATGAAAGAAAAACTTCTCTGCCTTCAGTTTCAAGGTGGTAATAGAATCGCTTTCATTTGGAAGCCGTACAGCTTAGGTCATGCGTATTAGTTGGTGACACTCACTCAGGGTTAAATACCAGACGTTAATTTTTTACGTGAACTTTTTCCATAATGATAATGACATGCAGGCATGATTATTGACAAGTGAGTAAAGTGAGAAAGAAACCAGACATAAATATGCTTTTTATTATATCTGTCTCTTTCGTACTTTCGTACTTCTTTCTTGGGTGATGTATGCCTGTAGCTTTTGTCAATAAATGGGCTTTTATTA
Source organism: Drepana arcuata (assembly GCA_016069955.1). Taxonomy (NCBI): domain Eukaryota; kingdom Metazoa; phylum Arthropoda; class Insecta; order Lepidoptera; family Drepanidae; genus Drepana; species Drepana arcuata. Next base: position 52,019 of record JACCPG010007455.1, read on the forward strand.
TTATTTTAAGCCTAGTACACCCCCTGTTAATATTGAGTACTAGGTTGTTGTTGGGTGAACTACTCACAGACATATATATAAATAATAATATATCCTCACGCCTTCCCACAAGGGTCCCCGAAGGGGTAGGCAGAGGTGTATAGGCAATACCCACACACCCACTTTCCGCCAGAGATATATTAGGTGCCAACGTGACAGATGGCGAGTCCATCGCCGTTACTCAGGCACGGCTATATATATAACCCAAGGGAGATAATCGTAATAAACGCGGATGGAACCGCAAGGCACAGCTAGTTATTAATAACTGACATTTAATCGGTATTAACGATAGGTGTCAAGGCGGGCGCGACCCTCACAGGTAATCACTGACTCCTTAATAGCTGGTGACCACGGAACGAATGGGAAATGATAAAGTGCGTTACACAATTTATTTAAACGCAGTTAACCGTGACGCTGGATCGACGCCCTGAGGTCAAAGGACACATTGCTTTATTAATGATTCTGATAGCGTTTAAAAAATGGATTAAGGTGAGCGTGTTAGTGCACGAAGCGTGAATGTAGCATAGAGGGACTTGGTTATCTATTGCTCTGCCTACCTCGTAAGGGAATACGTGGTGATAAGTTGCCTTTCTCAAGGAGAGACTCAGAGTTGCCTCAGCACAGCATAGTTCGTTACAATACCGCCAAATAATCCACATAAGACTCAAAGAAATATATTAGCTACTTAAATCACTCATTGGGATGGGGAGAGTATGTCTTATTATAATCAAAGCCGTTGCAATATCTCGGACACCATTCATAATTCAAAACATGTGATGCGTTTTGTGAATTTGGCAAAGAAAAATCTATAATCGTCTTCTTCTCGCTTCACGCTCGTCGGATATATCAGAATTCCCGCTGCTCTCGTATGAAATTTCGCCTCTTTTCCGCTCTGATGCCGTTTCCGCGGGTCGTCGACCCGACGTTACCCCGGGTTCGTGACCGTCACGGACACTGCCGCAAAAAACCTCGCCAGATGCAAAATAGCGGCGCTTTTGATGTGGAACACACACACAGGCACACGAACAGCGAGTGAGTTGTCAAGATTTGATGTTTGATTAGCAAAGAGATAAAACCGATTAGATTCAGTTTATGTACAGTCGATGACTAATGTGTTATGTCTGACTGTATTCTTCCAACGTCGATCTCATTTTACTCACACTTTTTAACCCTTCTGCTAACAGTGATTAAAATAAACTAAATACTATTGCCAAAGGATTGTAAACCATTTTGATTTATTGGCTCTACAGTATGTCAATCGATTTTACAGTGTGATATTTGCGCAACCTTTGATTAGCTTATGAATGTTAAGGGAACTACATTGCGCACACGCAACGATGCATCAACGAAACAATTACTGTATAAAATCGGCAAAGCGTGAGTACTGCAACTTATGCGTCATTTATGCGTATCTCTACCTTAATATGTTGAAATATTCAACGCACGTGTGTTCCAGAATTGAACAAAAGGGCTGAACCGTTAGGTTTTGTATTATACGATCCTTAGACATACACGAACTTGATTTACCATTTTAGATCGTATTTCGCTAACTTCAAAAGGCAATTTGGTGTGAAGCATAAAGCTAACTGCACATTGTTATGCAATACATATACAGATTTAGAATATAGTCTTACGCACTAGGTATTAAATATTAGCCGCGGTGGCCGAGTAGTTGCCTGCAACACGAAGATTGCAAGTTCGAATCCCAACTGTATCAATGACTTTTCTGAACTTAAGTACAGTAATAAGACACACCATGAGCTTACAGTAAAGGAAAACACCGGGAGGAAACCTGCATATGCATGAGAAGCAATTCAAATATGTATGTATAGAAACGTGGTAGGCAGAGAGTATAGAGCGCCAGTTCCCTCTAGACTTGCATATCTCTTTCGCTTCGTCCACATTCATCAGTCTCTTAATACATGCTCGCCGGTTTTGAGTACTCTTGACGTTTCCATCCTTGAGCGTCCGATCGATTAGATCCAGAAATATGTATACATATAAATTAGAAGTCCGAGAAGATTAAACTATTTTATAATACAATACAACGTTACCCTCGTAGTCAGTCACACTACTACTCCATTAATAAATGTAAAAAACGGGTAACGCCGCGGGGCATAGGCAGTGTTATAATAATATGTACGTTATGGATACAAGGAATTCACCGTATCAGAAATAATTCACCGTTCCAGAAATGGTTTGAGTGTGTGTGTGTTATCTCGTAATCTTATCACTTGCGCCGCGGCCGCCGTCGACCGCCGCCCGGCGCCTGCGCCTCATACAATATTAATGCATTGAATCCCAACGGATCGACTATTACTTGCCGACTAATTAAAAACCTATTGCTCTCGAGATAAGTAAAAAATATCGTCTGTCTAGTCGTTTAATGCTTTTTAGACAGCAGGTAGAGTTCCACGAAGAATTCTTAGTGTGAGCCTAGTAATTGTCCTACAATGAACCGCTAGAAATGGCCTTTATGATAAACGGTTGAATTCAATATTATTCAGTGACGTATTCAGCCGCAAAGCGTAGGTATAAACAACAAATAAAATTATGGTAAGCGCGTTTTTCAATATGGATGTGTATAACCTGTAAAGATAGATGTTAGTAAGATTAAATAAATAAATAACATTGTATTATCCGAACTCCACGCTTGCAGATACTACCCACTACCCCCTAGCTAGCAAAGCTCATGAATACCAAGGGCCCATTTGCTTGGATAACGCACGCGTGTCTGGTGGTAAGCGTGTGTAGGGTACACACTCTGTAAGTGTCATCAATTCATTGATTAAGTATCAATGCAGTTCCCCAAAGCCAAGAGTGAAACGCAAATCTTTTACGTTTGTGTGCATAATCAAGCTTACGGGAGACCCGGCCACGTAGCGTATTGTTTGGAGCCGTGAGAACTGGCTCCTAACGGAACAAGACATGGCGAATTGACCTCTCTGGCCAAACCTACCTCGGGCGGTATACCACGAACTGTGCGCGTTAGTACCGTACGTGCATTAGGGTCTGGCAATACCAATAGTTGCTATCAACTGCTTATTTATCTTCAGACTAGCTATGATAGGAAAACAATGCATTTATTAGAAGCAATTCAAAGACGTAGTATAATCGCGCTTGCAAAACGGCTATGGACTCGCCATTAATCACGTTGGCACTTAAAATATATCTATCGCGAAAAGAGGTGGGGACACTTTACATTTCTCCTTACGCCTGGATACCCTAGTGAGAAGAGAATGTGCCCCATAGTTTCACTGACATTTGATTTGATATTGGTATTGATATCTTCACGCCTCACCACATGGGCCCTAAAAGGTCCCAACCCTTGAGGACCTTTGTGGTATAATAACGCATTATTTTGCCTTATATTAGAAGTTTAAACATGACTACTATGGGCACTTCCAATCTAGGCTAGTTCAGTTCATTTATACATGCACCGGTTAACTTTTTACTAGCTAGTATTGGAACACGTCCTTTGTGCACGCGCGCCATTTGTGAAGGTCGCATGTAGTGCAGATAACATATCTATATACCTTTTAATATAATTGATGCCGACATATATCTAAAGCTATCAGTTAAGCTATTCATCATTGACGTATCCGTATCGACACAGTCGTATAGGTTTGAAGAAGAGGGGTAATTTTATTTCGAAACGCTTTGCCTTCTTCGTAGTAACAGCTCACCGAGCTCCATGAACAAGACTATGTACGGTAGTTTCGGATCGCTAATGTCTGGAGGCGATGGTAACAGCAGATCAATCGACAGACGAGCTACGTGCCACCACAGTCTAATAAAAAAGGGATTGTTCCTTGCTATCTGATGATATTGCACGACCCTGCAGACTACCAACCATTCACAGGGATGGTTGGTCATCTGAACTAAACCAGTTATCAAATTTTCCAAGGTTTCTGACAAACCTACATCGAAAATTTTCAAATTGCTGTCCGGGTACGACGACTTGTGGTCTTTAAGGTACGGATTTAATATGGTCACCCATCTAAATACTTACCACGCGTGCCATAGCTTAGCTTCGCAAAGGTATATCCGTAGTACTGTACTGTACATAGCTCTACAATATCCCAACCTCACACGCTTAACGTAAACAAATAACCATGTTAAATTGTCATAAAATTAAACAGAACCGTAATTGCAGATTATATTATTGGAATATAAATTGTCCATACAACAAATTGTACCATACGCCCGTAATGAAGATTGCTGTACAGATAGCATAATAGATGGCAATAAGTTGTCATCTCGACAATAAAGTCGGGATGTTATTACGAGGCGCGCCGCACGTCGCGTCGGAGCGACTGCGCGTAAACACGTAACTGCATACACATACCATATGTGACGTATGCAGGACTTTATGTCGAACTGTCGTCGGTCAGACCCCCTGGTCTAGAGGTCAGAGCTCCTGGCTGCGAAATATGAGTGCGTGCTCGATTCTGTCTTCTGAGGGCGGATTTTTGTATGATAAACACGAGTAATTGTACGTAAGATTTATGTATAAGTATGTTTGTCCCATAATTATGCCCAGCTGAATCTAGCTTTTCTTAGGGAATACGAAACTTTCCGTGGAGTTGCCCCATGGTAATTTTTATTAGTTTTGGGCTAACTAAACCTAGTGTTATGCTATATCCGCAGCGCGATAGGTATGCCGACCAGTTTCCTCGTTCTAAGAAGACAGTTGAGCTGAGATAATCACTAGAGAATGAGCTAGCTCTACTGCAATTATACCGACACAGTCTGTCTAGGTATTTGGATGAATTTTCCAAGATCCCATTTCTTATAATTCATATAATAAAGTTATCTTATCTTCACGCTTTATGCCGTCCGCGCGAAAGGGTATGCAGAGGAGTAACATAACTATGCATGTATTCCTAAATATACACATTTTTCTGATGAGAAGTATATACCGAAGTTATTATTATTAAAAACCTAAAATAAAATCTACCAATGAAGGCAACCTATACACGGGTAAAACCGCGGGGCTTTAAGGAATACATTTGATTTCACTTAGAACCGGCGACTTATTATTCCTATCGGTATGGGTGTCACGCTCCACCTCATCAAGGTGAAGGGCGATTACACCATCGGATCGTCGTCTCATCGGTTTAATCGGCTGTCATGCGTAGCTATTTCATCCAGGGTTGTCACACAATTACTAGTTCTTTTTGTTGAATGTCTATAAAGTGAGTACTTTTCCGACAGTACAGTGATTTATCACACCACGAGCTTAACGATGAAGGAAAATATCCTACTTATTATTATATTACGTTTGGGAAGAAATTCGTAAGTATAAGTGATGTTTGAGAAACGGCGATGTGCAACGTGATAGGTGTCACTGTGAAATATGTCACGCTGGCATCTAAATATATCATGATAATAGGTTGACAATTGTAGTTCGAAAGATACAATTACTCTATCGCATGTACTTACGATAACTGAACCAATTAACATTAATTCTATAAATGCGTGGGTCTGGCAACCCTGGTTCTACGACATCCTGTATGGCGTCGTTGCGTAATGTGGAAAGATGGCATTGCGCAATCAAAACTCTGGAATGTGTCCACGGTTGCCCTAAAAGGAAAGTGAAAGTTATGTTGAAGATGTGCCTCAAAATATGTTTATAGTTGAGTTGACTGTCTTGAAGAGCTCGTTCAGTTCTCATCTTTGGTGTAAAGGTTAAGGTTCAAAGAGTTTTTATTTGTTAATAAAGTCTTATCATTATTACATGCGCAGTAAACCGAGTTTTCAAGAAATACGTGTTACAAATTCTATTATGCATAAACATCTGAAAAAAAAAACAACTATTATATGTGTGATGCATGCCTTGCGTCGTCTACTTTGGGATAATTCTTTCTTCAAAAAGTTTTTTAAATTTTTTTACAGGGTTCGTGTAATACCTCTGGTTAACAGCTTGTATGCCATTTTAGTGGTATAAAAAGATTATACGAGTCACCTTACCCTTCCGTCTTATTAACTTCAGTCATAATTCATCCAAGAATGACTCGTTAACATCACACTAAGGACACGTTTGATTGCTGAATAACCTTGACTCTTTACTTTTGATTGTAGATTTGACATGTCAATTAAAGATACAAAACAATCGTGTATTACAATTATTATTTCCAATCAGCCTTCACTGGCGCCAGAACGACCAACAGGCAAGGCTCTTCTGATGTACATGACCAAGCACTTTTACGAGTGTCGGCTTGTCAAGCGAAATGACGTTTACAATTCTTTGTTGTGGTCAATAAGATTCCTGTTGTATGATTCCTCCGGGGTCGGCGAGGAGCCGTTACCTTTAGCCTTTAGTGTTGCAAGCGGACACAGGACGGAGCCGCACACTTGTTGTGCGACATTTGTAGTACATTTGCAATATTTTTCATTATATACGGAGTGTTTTAGAAAATAGGACAGTTGTATTCTAGAAGTCATAGGGTGTAGTGTACCCCTTTTGACGATGCAATAAAACAAATAGATCCAAAGATAAAAACATTATTAAAGTGAGTAATACTCACTCCGAATCATGTTTATGGGGGTTTTTATTATAAGATACAAAAATAAAACTGTAGTGAGATTCTGACATGTGAAAATAAGGTAAAAAAGTAGGACATTTTGGAATGTATTTTTTTGTTATTTGATGCCCGTCATAGTGTCTGTCACATTTGAGCAACTGTCAACCATCAATCCGGTGGTCAGCCGACATTGTGGCAGTGGCTGGGAGGTTGGAAACAATGGACTGTTGGAGAGGAGGCCCTACAACCTGCAGTGGCGTAAAGGCTTAATTCATTGATTTATTATGAAGGTGGCATAGGAATTGACTCGGTACCAGTTCTTTGAAATAACAAACTATCGGACTTGCAGTCTCCAAATTGGCAACGTATTTTAAAAATTGTCTGTCGAAACGATTAGTTAGTCTACAAAGGCGAAGAAACCTGTATTCCTTTATAATTTCCAAACAATAGAAGTGACCATATTTCGTCTCAAATTTAGCAAACTTGTTGCATCTAACCAAACTTCGTTGCATCTCATTATATTTCTCCTTGACCCACAGAGCATAATTGCGCGAATACAGACTCTAATTACAAACTGTAATATAATGTTACAGAATTATCAAACATCTCGTGCCAGATAACTGGTTGAATCGCGAGCTATCATTGTCTGCCATCATTTCCTCGTTAGTTTTCCCATGAGTTAACCCACTTTGATGGAAATTGCATGTTTAGTCAGTACTTGTTTTATTTATGATTGTTGAGTTTATTGTCGGATTAATTATTAAATTAACGGCATTCCAAGCACTCTTTTTTTCAAAGTACTTCAAACTTACTTTATGAAGTCATAAATAAGTTACATACCTATTGTTCAATTCATTCGCGGTCGGAATCAACAGAGAATTGTTTATTTATGTACTTTTCATGCGCTTACAAGAATGATTGTTCTCGATCAATAAAGATCTAGAGACAGTTCAAAGTCCGAACACATTTGTATTGACCTAGCTGTGCCCAATGGTTACACCCGCTTCAAGTATTTTTTATAAATATTAATATGCCTAGTAAATGAAGCCCATACTTCTCCGAATTGCATTAACTATTTTCTAGCAGCCAGCAAGTCCAACCGTTTCAATGGTTTTCAGTGGTTATCTGGAACTAAATGTATTTCGACAAAGACTGTTTTTTTTGTTATTGCAACCAGACAATTTAAATTCTTCAATTTTAGTCGTAAGAATATATGACATTCCTCGCAGATAAGGAGTAAAGCGGCGTATTAAGAGTTGGCTGCGTCGGGACTTGGGTCAAAACTCAAACGACATGCGAAGCGCGTGGGACGCCTGAATGGGGCGAACGTGAATGGGCGTCTTATATGCAACCGCGGATGAATGGCCGGTCCATTCAAGCTTATAGAGAGACGTTACCTTGTTATGTGCATGCCACGCTGTGTGGACATTGTTACGTGTTGCTAAAGCCACCATTATCATTGGCTTCTTTTAAACCTAATAAACCCACCTTCAGGTTTTCATTTTATCGTTGATTCTCTTCGATCCTTTATTGTTTTGACTTGAGTCAGTCATAGTGTAGAATTGCTAAATTAGAAAAGCCAACTGTATTAGAAAACTTGTATGTAGGCGATTTTTTTCATCTTTAGTTTTCATTAGGAATAAAACATATCCTATATTAGTAATTAGTAAGTAGTAAGTTATTCAGGTATTAATCTATCTCTGTACCAAACTTCATCCAATTCCGCTCAGCCGTTCTTGCTTGATTGGGTAACAAGCTTCTTTAAATTCTTATTCTTATTCAAATAATAATCGAAGGATGGTAGGACTAGTGGGATGCACCTTCTATATTATTACATGTATTTCTACAATATGGACCGGATTTCTACAATAAGTTGACGGACTTGAAAACAGATAATATACATCGAGACCTACGAAAAAGGAGTTATCATCTAATTATAAAATATATATTGACTTTAAAGAAACATAAACTAACACTCCTCTCATCATTGCCTTATTGGGTTCATCCATCTAATTAATTTGCACTAAACAGCTACTGTTTAATTTTATTAACTACGGTTTACCGCCAATGAATCACCTGTCAGTTTGACATTTCACTATTGGTGTCAATCTAACAGCGTTGGCGCCGTAAGAGGTGTCACGTGTAATGTTCCATGACGTTTTGTTGCCAGATAAGGAGTTATTGCTATCAATACACATAATTGGTGCCCAGCTAACGACGGAAACCAATTAAATTTCCATATCTAAAGAATTCCTTGTAAGGATGTTGATCTTACTAAAGGTAGCATAACAATGGCACGTGAACATATTGTGAAATAGTTTAACTTCTAGATATGACTCATGTGGCTTAATATTGGTTCTAGACTATATATGTATATATATATATATATATATACTTATAAATAGAGCCGTGGTGGCCGAGTGGTTCGAGCAGTTGCCTGCGACGCAAAGGTCGCAATTTCGAATCCCGACTGTACCAATGAGTTTTTCTGAACTTAAGTACAGTGATTAGTCACACCACGAGCTTTACGGTGAAGGAAAACATCGAGAGGAAACCTGCATACGTCTGAGAAGAAATTCAAGGCGTATGTATAGTCGTGCTTGAGTAACGGCGATGGACTCGCCATCTGTCACGTTGGCACCTAATATACCTCTGGCGGAAAGTGGGTGTGTGTGTGGGTATTACCTATACACCACCTACCCCTTCGGGGACCCTTGTGGGAAGGCGTGAGGATATATTATTATTATAAATACTCGGAGCAGTTGTTTTAGAGATTTTCTGTTTGTAACCCTACAGCAGAGCAACTATTCCGGATGGCTCAAGACAGGGAGATGTTTTCCGAGCTAACGGCCAAACTCCAGTAATGGAGTGGCACTTTTAGAATAAGAAGAAGCATACAGTAGGGTAGCCAATGCTAATTACAATGTATTTTTTATTGTTTGCAATCTGTTATAGCTGTCTTAGAGCCCTCTACAAGATGTCCCTCGCTGTTTACCTAATTTCACTATCCCTTACTAAGGAAGCTATTCACCATGCTAGATGATGGTATAGCCTTCCTTAATAAACAAGTTATCTAATGTAAAAACTATTTTTTTACTGGAATAGCAATTCCTGATATTTGAGCGTTCAAACAACCAAGCACGTACATAGTATATGTACATACATATGGGCAGTACTGTTAGTTTTATTATGATATTTATGTGTATAAATAAAGTTACTATGTCTCACGCCTCGATAAGAAATAAACATTCGGTTGATGAACTTGCAGAAATCGCAAGCTTCAATTAAGTTGGAAACCTTGTGACTCAATCACATAAAGTAGAGGTACAACCAAAGTGTTAATCAAGGCTAACTATGAAACATGGCGTTCAATCCACCACTTAACATTAATTCACACAAACCAATTAACATTAATTCTATAAATGCGTGGGTCTGGCAACCCTGGTTCTACGACATCCTGTATGGCGTCGTTGCGTAATGTGGAAAGATGGCATTGCGCAATCAAAACTCTGGAATGTGTCCACGGTTGCCCTAAAAGGAAAGTGAAAGTTATGTTGAAGATGTGCCTCAAAATATGTTTATAGTTGAGTTGACTGTCTTGAAGAGCTCGTTCAGTTCTCATCTTTGGTGTAAAGGTTAAGGTTCAAAGAGTTTTTATTTGTTAATAAAGTCTTATCATTATTACATGCGCAGTAAACCGAGTTTTCAAGAAATACGTGTTACAAATTCTATTATGCATAAACATCTGAAAAAAAAAACAACTATTATATGTGTGATGCATGCCTTGCGTCGTCTACTTTGGGATAATTCTTTCTTCAAAAAGTTTTTTAAATTTTTTTACAGGGTTCGTGTAATACCTCTGGTTAACAGCTTGTATGCCATTTTAGTGGTATAAAAAGATTATACGAGTCACCTTACCCTTCCGTCTTATTAACTTCAGTCATAATTCATCCCAAGAATGACTCGTTAACATCACACTAAGGACACGTTTGATTGCTGAATAACCTTGACTCTTTACTTTTGATTGTAGATTTGACATGTCAATTAAAGATACAAAACAATCGTGTATTACAATTATTATTTCCAATCAGCCTTCACTGGCGCCAGAACGACCAACAGGCAAGGCTCTTCTGATGTACATGACCAAGCACTTTTACGAGTGTCGGCTTGTCAAGCGAAATGACGTTTACAATTCTTTGTTGTGGTCAATAAGATTCCTGTTGTATGATTCCTCCGGGGTCGGCGAGGAGCCGTTACCTTTAGCCTTTAGTGTTGCAAGCGGACACAGGACGGAGCCGCACACTTGTTGTGCGACATTTGTAGTACATTTGCAATATTTTTCATTATATACGGAGTGTTTTAGAAAATAGGACAGTTGTATTCTAGAAGTCATAGGGTGTAGTGTACCCCTTTTGACGATGCAATAAAACAAATAGATCCAAAGATAAAAACATTATTAAAGTGAGTAATACTCACTCCGAATCATGTTTATGGGGGTTTTTATTATAAGATACAAAAATAAAACTGTAGTGAGATTCTGACATGTGAAAATAAGGTAAAAAAGTAGGACATTTTGGAATGTATTTTTTTGTTATTTGATGCCCGTCATAGTGTCTGTCACATTTGAGCAACTGTCAACCATCAATCCGGTGGTCAGCCGACATTGTGGCAGTGGCTGGGAGGTTGGAAACAATGGACTGTTGGAGAGGAGGCCCTACAACCTGCAGTGGCGTAAAGGCTTAATTCATTGATTTATTATGAAGGTGGCATAGGAATTGACTCGGTACCAGTTCTTTGAAATAACAAACTATCGGACTTGCAGTCTCCAAATTGGCAACGTATTTTAAAAATTGTCTGTCGAAACGATTAGTTAGTCTACAAAGGCGAAGAAACCTGTATTCCTTTATAATTTCCAAACAATAGAAGTGACCATATTTCGTCTCAAATTTAGCAAACTTGTTGCATCTAACCAAACTTCGTTGCATCTCATTATATTTCTCCTTGACCCACAGAGCATAATTGCGCGAATACAGACTCTAATTACAAACTGTAATATAATGTTACAGAATTATCAAACATCTCGTGCCAGATAACTGGTTGAATCGCGAGCTATCATTGTCTGCCATCATTTCCTCGTTAGTTTTCCCATGAGTTAACCCACTTTGATGGAAATTGCATGTTTAGTCAGTACTTGTTTTATTTATGATTGTTGAGTTTATTGTCGGATTAATTATTAAATTAACGGCATTCCAAGCACTCTTTTTTTCAAAGTACTTCAAACTTACTTTATGAAGTCATAAATAAGTTACATACCTATTGTTCAATTCATTCGCGGTCGGAATCAACAGAGAATTGTTTATTTATGTACTTTTCATGCGCTTACAAGAATGATTGTTCTCGATCAATAAAGATCTAGAGACAGTTCAAAGTCCGAACACATTTGTATTGACCTAGCTGTGCCCAATGGTTACACCCGCTTCAAGTATTTTTTATAAATATTAATATGCCTAGTAAATGAAGCCCATACTTCTCCGAATTGCATTAACTATTTTCTAGCAGCCAGCAAGTCCAACCGTTTCAATGGTTTTCAGTGGTTATCTGGAACTAAATGTATTTCGACAAAGACTGTTTTTTTTGTTATTGCAACCAGACAATTTAAATTCTTCAATTTTAGTCGTAAGAATATATGACATTCCTCGCAGATAAGGAGTAAAGCGGCGTATTAAGAGTTGGCTGCGTCGGGACTTGGGTCAAAACTCAAACGACATGCGAAGCGCGTGGGACGCCTGAATGGGGCGAACGTGAATGGGCGTCTTATATGCAACCGCGGATGAATGGCCGGTCCATTCAAGCTTATAGAGAGACGTTACCTTGTTATGTGCATGCCACGCTGTGTGGACATTGTTACGTGTTGCTAAAGCCACCATTATCATTGGCTTCTTTTAAACCTAATAAACCCACCTTCAGGTTTTCATTTTATCGTTGATTCTCTTCGATCCTTTATTGTTTTGACTTGAGTCAGTCATAGTGTAGAATTGCTAAATTAGAAAAGCCAACTGTATTAGAAAACTTGTATGTAGGCGATTTTTTTCATCTTTAGTTTTCATTAGGAATAAAACATATCCTATATTAGTAATTAGTAAGTAGTAAGTTATTCAGGTATTAATCTATCTCTGTACCAAACTTCATCCAATTCCGCTCAGCCGTTCTTGCTTGATTGGGTAACAAGCTTCTTTAAATTCTTATTCTTATTCAAATAATAATCGAAGGATGGTAGGACTAGTGGGATGCACCTTCTATATTATTACATGTATTTCTACAATATGGACCGGATTTCTACAATAAGTTGACGGACTTGAAAACAGATAATATACATCGAGACCTACGAAAAAGGAGTTATCATCTAATTATAAAATATATATTGACTTTAAAGAAACATAAACTAACACTCCTCTCATCATTGCCTTATTGGGTTCATCCATCTAATTAATTTGCACTAAACAGCTACTGTTTAATTTTATTAACTACGGTTTACCGCCAATGAATCACCTGTCAGTTTGACATTTCACTATTGGTGTCAATCTAACAGCGTTGGCGCCGTAAGAGGTGTCACGTGTAATGTTCCATGACGTTTTGTTGCCAGATAAGGAGTTATTGCTATCAATACACATAATTGGTGCCCAGCTAACGACGGAAACCAATTAAATTTCCATATCTAAAGAATTCCTTGTAAGGATGTTGATCTTACTAAAGGTAGCATAACAATGGCACGTGAACATATTGTGAAATAGTTTAACTTCTAGATATGACTCATGTGGCTTAATATTGGTTCTAGACTATATATGTATATATATATATATATATACTTATAAATAGAGCCGTGGTGGCCGAGTGGTTCGAGCAGTTGCCTGCGACGCAAAGGTCGCAATTTCGAATCCCGACTGTACCAATGAGTTTTTCTGAACTTAAGTACAGTGATTAGTCACACCACGAGCTGAACGGTGAAGGAAAACATCGAGAGGAAACCTGCATACGTCTGAGAAGAAATTCAAAGGCGTATGTATAGTCGTGCTTGAGTAACGGCGATGGACTCGCCATCTGTCACGTTGGCACCTAATATACCTCTGGCGGAAAGTGGGTGTGTGTGGGTATTACCTATACACCACCTACCCCTTCGGGGACCCTTGTGGGAAGGCGTGAGGATATATTATTATTATAAATACTCGGAGCAGTTGTTTTAGAGATTTTCTGTTTGTAACCCTACAGCAGAGCAACTATTCCGGATGGCTCAAGACAGGGAGATGTTTTCCGAGCTAACGGCCAAACTCCAGTAATGGAGTGGCACTTTTAGAATAAGAAGAAGCATACAGTAGGGTAGCCAATGCTAATTACAATGTATTTTTTATTGTTTGCAATCTGTTATAGCTGTCTTAGAGCCCTCTACAAGATGTCCCTCGCTGTTTACCTAATTTCACTATCCCTTACTAAGGAAGCTATTCACCATGCTAGATGATGGTATAGCCTTCCTTAATAAACAAGTTATCTAATGTAAAAACTATTTTTTTACTGGAATAGCAATTCCTGATATTTGAGCGTTCAAACAACCAAGCACGTACATAGTATATGTACATACATATGGGCAGTACTGTTAGTTTTATTATGATATTTATGTGTATAAATAAAGTTACTATGTCTCACGCCTCGATAAGAAATAAACATTCGGTTGATGAACTTGCAGAAATCGCAAGCTTCAATTAAGTTGGAAACCTTGTGACTCAATCACATAAAGTAGAGGTACAACCAAAGTGTTAATCAAGGCTAACTATGAAACATGGCGTTCAATCAGTGCGCAATGGTAGGCAATGGTAGTTAATGGTAGCTAATTGATCAACTTGCGCAAGCATCGCCCCCAGCTTGATCTGAATGCGTGCGCATTAACAACTTTGCTAACGAGCTTCATCTTTTATTATTTATTACACAATATTTGATTGAATTTCAATAAATTTAAATGTGTTCATTATACCCCAAGGGCGTAGATGACGTGTTAGAAAACACCCAATTAATTTAAGTCGTGTATGAGAGTTCTCTCACAGATAAGTAAGGCTAATAGCTTTTATGATTAACGGGCCAGAACGATTTGAGGTGTTTATGTCCCACCAAGTAACTTCACACATTTGGAGAGCTGTGGTGGCCGTGTGGTTTAGGGCAATCACGTGTAAAGTTAAAATTGTAGGATCAATTCCTGGTCTGAACCAATGAATTTTCCCTATGTTACAGTAATTTCTTACACCACAAGCATACGCTTACGATAGACTTGATACTTTATTGAACAAATTCAAAGACTTATTTTGATCCTTAGACAGATTTCTTCTTTATGAAGGATGGAACACAGAAAGGATGAGTTGAAAAAGGTAATGGAACAGATATATAATGCGAAAAAGGAAGAAGTGGCAAAGGATGACCACGTCCCAACGTACAACAAGCATAGCGTTACGATTTATAAAGATTTTATGGTATATCAGTGACTATCTGGTTTTTATCTCGAAAAGTCAATAGGCCTATACCATCATTCTTTTATAAGCTCTTTGACACAATCTTATCGGCTGAGTGTCCATTGCCGCTGTGTCAGTGTGTTGTACTTCATGTAGGGCACTTGTGATGAGATTATGAGTGATTTTTATCTAGTATATCTGTTGAATAGTAGTCTTTAAAAAAATTTACCATTGTTGCTGTAAATGAGATTTTATTTCCTAATCCTTAAAATCTGTTTTATGATGGTGGGGTCAAAAAGGGTTGCATTGTGTGTAAGATTTTTACGTTGTTGACGTATATTCAAAACGGCAGGTTAAGACATGGCTGGCCTTCGGTAAGCGGTTGCATGTAACTTGATCTAAATTAAATTTGTCCTAGAGCGTGGCTACAAGAATATCCGGAACCTAACTGGACTATAAGAAATACATTCGTGGTTATTTTGTTAAATTACGAGTCGATTTCAAAAGAAATATCCCTTTGTGCAGTTAGATCGTCGTTTGATCAACCATAGTAAACCCTCAAAAATGTGTTTTTTTTACTCTATACGATATATATATATATCAATGTTTTGGGATGTCCTCTCCATCCGTACCTTGTACCTTTACTATTCCGTTCATCAACAATGCGTTTTAAATTCTGGTATTTTATTTTCTCACACTCACACTCACTATAACATTTCTTATTGAGTACTAGTGAAGCGCAGGGCAAGTTCACAGGTTCAATAGGAATGTACGCGACGGCGTTGCTCTCGGGTCGACGCCGGGAATAAATTCTACTGTACCACTGTCTAGACTTGGCCACCGGTGTCGCCAGATGCCCTAAATTGTATTTTTAGAAATTCAAATAGTTTGTTCCTTCTTCGTTATTGAAGTAATTAACTGACTAAATCAATCAATCTTAAGTCCGTTCAAAACCTTCGAATTAATGAGTATGTAGATTAAGAAAAAACAAAAAGCTTTATGGTTTCAAAGTCAGCTGCTAAATGAAGATTTGGATGCCTAATCAGATTATGATGTATTAGCAGATTAAAACCCTGGCGGGATGTACTGATGAGCTATTCGCAAACTGATTTGTCTAACTATATCCAAACACATTAAAGAATAAATTTGACTGCGTATGTGCTTGAGAAACGGCGAAGGTCTTCCCACGTTGGCACTTACATATGAAAATCTTAACGGGGAGGCGTGGAGAGGCGTGAAGCGTGAACCCCACAATGGGTACCCTTAGCTGTGTTTGCTTAGCACCTAAGAAGTGCCCGACCGAAAAGCTGGGCGTTTCACCAATGTTAAAAAGCAAGTTGTCGAAACTCACCCTACAGGAGACTTAAAAAAAAGAGGTATGGAAGACAATAAAGAAGTTAAACGCCAGCGCGAATAGAAGGAACAATCTAAATATATCAACAGTTCATCACATCGTAGACAGCATGTGACGATTTTCTTCTCCATTCTGTTTCTATTCAATCTTTGGTTCGATATTCAAATTCAATTCAATTTTCAATTTGAAACATTGCGAATCATGTTATCGTTAACGAGCCGAAAATAGACACCCAATCTTGGTATATTCTTGTTTTTGTCTGTAAATTTCTAAAACTATGTATCGGTTCACTGACCTTCCAGTGCCACTGGTCCTTATATTGAGATAAAAACTATGGACAATCTAGACGGCCATTTTACTGCCATTACTTTTTCTCGCGTTTCTCAAGTTTAATTCAATGGCTTGGTAATTATTAGATGTTGGTTGATCGATTTTTTTACGTATGTTCAAATAACTTTAGAATTGCAGCTTAATTTGCAACAATTCCTAGAAAAAGTAGCCGTCAAGCCGTAGTTGCCGAGAGGTGCAAAGTCGCTTGCAACCATAGATTGCAAATTCAATTCAAACCCCGAGGAAAAAAGATTTTTTTCTGAAATTAGACACACCACGGGCTTTACATCGATCGAGAGGAAACCTATAAACGTTTGACGCTTACACCTTCGGGGACCTTAGTGGTAAGGCGGGAGGGTATAATATAGATAACCCTTCGCGTATACTGAATCGACCTATCATGACTAGCGACAACAAAGTTAGTTCTGCGATGCGGGCATTGTTGACAAAAGACTTATTACCTAATTCGTCCGCATGAAAAAGTAATGCGCGTGCGCACGTTTTTTAGTTAACCAATGAATTATTTGAACGTTACAACGTTACGCTTAAGGTTTATGTGGCTCGCTTCCATTGGTTCGATCCTGAATACTCTACACGTTTGCAATTTGGTGATAAACTATGTACTGAGAGGCAGTACTAAATGTTTTACAGTTCTAACTAAACTAACTCTAACTAAAACTACAGTTCAAAATGAGAAGTGCCCGGGGCATAAAATAGGGGCAGTACATCTATCATACCCATACATTTATTTATTTAAGTAATCAGAACGGCAAAACCAATTACACTAATTACATCGTAATACACAACCTCAAATAACTCATCTACTACATACTTATCAGGCAGAGAGAGTAGATAGATCTTTTAAAATGATCGCAGCCAAATGACACTGATCCTATATAAAATTAACTCATCCAATATTTACAAAACATAATATTTACAAATATTAAGACAGGACGAAATATATACCCTTGATATTGTCTGTTTGTTGGCTACGGTGACCGCTTACTTTCAGATGATCGTCGTGGTTGTTAGCTTGCTACCTTTGTTGTATAATAAACTTCATGACTACTTATATTTTTAGAGTAAGCAATTTGCTATTAGCAAGCTCACGTTTGGGTCGTGTGGGCGAGGTGTAGTGACCGCCGCCCACGTTCAGGTGTTGCCATACAGTTGTGACATGGCCACATTGGCCGTTAATATGCACACATTTAGTCCCTGCAGCTCATCTGCATGCTATATACAGACCTCACGCGGTGAAGATATAGCTAAACCTGATAATATATATGATATATATATATATTTTATTTATGTAGGTGTGTTCTGTGGTTTCCTTTGTGTTGGTATATATAGCTAAATAAAGTTATATTTCTACTTATTTTAAGATTAATCTTCAATTAGGTGGAAGGTCGATTTTCTTCGATATACTTATAATTACACAAAGCCACGGGCATGCTAGAATTATTAATGTAATTATGCATTATTATCTAAAACGTAATATTGGCGTGTATGAACAAAAACAAAGAAAAACAATAATTGTTTCTGGTTCCGCCATCCGAAAACGTACCAAATCCAATTTGCGTTATTGCAAATTCAATAAAATTATGGCCACAAATTATCTTGGCCGTGAACTAATAATACGAGGCATAATATTATCCGGTGAACAGACACAATGGCTTTCTATACTGGGCCCACGACCAGGTATTTGCAGCAAGACCGCGCCCACGCCGAAAAAAATACACTTTTAAATAGGATTGCTAAAAAATTGCCGGCGTTTTTGCTTCCCACGAACATATTGATTTATTTATCATAATTAAAATACCTATAGTTTTATGAGTAATATGATTATATAGCTTAATTGTGGAGGTGTGTCGAATGCGATCAGTCAATTTATGATTATCGCCAGAAGCAAGTAAGAGAAGTAATTTTTGTTTGAATCGGTCGACTTTAGTTGTTAAATTTTTTTATACCAAAAAGTATATACGCCTGAAACACCTATCACGGGTGCTTTGTCAACCCCGAAAAAACTCTTGTCACTTCTTGAATAGCTCCGTGCTAATAATCTTTAAGGAAGGCCTTATAAATGATTTAATACGACAACGTTAATACGTAATATCGTTCGTGAAAGGACTCTCATTACTCTAATTCTCAATCTCGCCTTACGTTTTGAAGGTATATTTACTGTTATTTGTTTTTGAAGACAGTACCTGAGTATCTAGATAAATAAACGTTTTCCAAGTCAGTATCGCTCAAAAATCATAGTAATATAGTCTGGCCTAAAGTCAGTATCGCTCAAAAATGTCAGCTTTTATTCTTCAAACCCGCTTATTTGCATTTTTTTTGTTACAGGTAAGACGGAGTTTTTGCAGCTCTGAAGACAGTAGTAGATCAAGTTAGATTTTTTTATAAGTTACAATAAAATTGTAGCGTATTTTTATATCACACATGGATACATTACGAGTGTGTCCGCTCACCGTTCTCCGAATGTCAAGGACCATCTCTTGACATCTGATGTGACATTAAACACGTTGTCCAGAATAACGTAAAAAATAAACGTAATTAACATTGTTGTTATTATTTTGGAATCTTATAAAAACCGTGGTGGCCAAATTGTTCTAGTAGTTGCATGCATCACAAAGATCGCAAGTTCGAATCCCGAGTTTTTCTGAACTTTAGTAAAGCCAACCAAGCATAGGCGTATGTATCGTCGTGCTGCATATGTCAGGTTGGCACCTAAAATATATCTCTGGCGGAGATTGGGTGTATAGGTACTACCTTTACACCTCTGCCTACCCCTTCGGGAAGCCTTGTGGGAAGGAACGTGAGACGAAAGGGCGAAGACGTGAGAGATGTTATAATATTCTAATATATTCATGTGTGTATTATTTAGGTTCGTCACTCAATTGAGTCCTATTTAGTATATTATCGCGTTATATGACCTATTTTTACAGTGGCAAACAAATATGCGCCCCCCCTGATGGTAAGCGCTCGCAAACTGCAAACCCTGTAGTGATATTTTCAGACCCTTCAGAAAGATATTCATGGTGTATTCTGTAGGTAAATCTCAATATTTTAATTAGCTAGGTACCTTTAATTAAAAACATGACAATATTTTACTTCACTTTGCTATTTTATCCAACCGAAGAAAATATTTTTATGACCCGAGTGGTTTTATTTATACACAAATTAAATGACATTCTATACCTCGGATGTTAACTCAATATAATGAGGGGCGTATATTATGGTGCTCGTTACAAGTATCTGAGATAACCGACAAAGGCGGCTCGTGTCTCGTGTCGGACGCTAATAATAATTAATACTGCGAGATAAAATCGCAAGTCGCAACCACCGCGCGACCGGCATTAGAATAAAATCACACACTTTATGGCCGTCCTAGCCAAGCTCGTACATGGACGCAATAAATATATGATTTTACCACTGATTTACTTTTGCGTATTTCACGCGGTATGTTGTTAGAATAGTGTCTACAGACTTTCGAGAATTTGTAGCGATTTTGTTCGACCGTGTTCGTTCCAAATTCGATAAGTACTTTGACATCTACATAGCTGTTTATTGTACACCAATGACATGGTCATAGACATATAAAAATGTAAAATATAGTTATAAATAAGAAACTTTTAATCTTTGTACAGCGCAGCATCTGTATAATGATGGCTATTTCTTACGTTTCTTGTACCTTATGGCGTGTTTATTAATTTATTTTATATTTATACCACTGGACACAGATAATGGGTTTAACCCCGGTATCGGGAAACGGCTAAATGTCTCGTTTCCAACAGAAATGTCGAAGATTTGTGTGGCAAGAGAAGGTAATCCCGACCTAAATATAACACAAGGAAGCATCGATTGAAATCGTAGAGTTTATGGCTCGTAGTAAATGTACCCTTGATCCCGCGTAGAATAGTTTGAATGGCTTCCATCCACCGGTGGCGCATTCCCCGCGCCGGCCGCTCACGTTGCACCCGGCCACGTGCCACCGACTAAAGGTATTTGTCACCGCGCCGGGACACCTTTCACTTTCCATATTAAAGTCCGGACGCGTGTTTATTCTGGCGCAGTTCGTCGAACCGAAATTGTGTTTATTTAACAAATAGCGGCGGCGTGCCGTTCGCGGCGCTGACGGCCTGGCGCGCCGGGAATGTATTTCGAGCTTAATGAGCCATAAATCCATTGGATATTATTGAGTGTCCGCGGCTCGAATTAAGCGGCTGAGCGTTGACCGCGCTGCTTGGCATCCCATTCATGCGAAGGCCGCTGGGAAAATAAACGGGAGAACGACTCGCCCGCCGCGATAGCACCACCGCAACGGCGCGGTGGCCGCCGTTTCCGTTATTCTAAATTTAAAGTCATATTCAACATCCACACGCCTTCGATGCACACCGATTATAAACCCTCTGCTCCAGAAAATTAGGAATAAATTCGTTGTGACGGAACGAAAATGAAAAAATAACTTACGCGGGAGTCGTCATCACAATGGTCGCGATTCCATTGGTATACCCGCTGTGTGATTCACGGTGACTTCGCAGCACTTTTGTCAGACTTACTACAGACGCCACTACAGCATCTTGATATGTTGCCAATGGTAGTTTCGCTAGGCGGTTATCGTAAAATTCAACGGTTGGCAATGACCCATATTGCGCAGGTCACGGTCGGGTATGGACACTAATAGTTACTACTACTTGTACACACTCACGCGAACACTAGTACGCGTGAACTTTCATGTTGCCTTCCGGCGTGCAGCGATCGAGTTGAAAGACTTCATTTATAATCTTATATCTTAACGACTTCTTACAAGGGAGGTAAAGTTCCCGTACGGGGTGGGGTATCCACGCAAGCAAACAGCATGAGTCGATCAATGATTATGTAATAGACGTAAGATGGTATTAAGGATTTATCAGTAGGGAGTCAACGATATTTTGATGAACAGAATCGTGGAGGTTAGTAATAGTTTTTCATAGTAAAGAGATAATCAAGACAAAGGATCCAGAAGAAGTGGCAGAAAAAGATTATCCAACTATCTAGATCAAATAGATCGGTTCGGGTTCGGGACCTCAAGAGTAAATACTGTTGAATGTAGATTTTGGAATTGGCTTTGTACTCTCTCTGTTTACTGACGTGGCGAACTCGGCCTGATGGTATGTATAGGTAATCGGATCCTTTACTAGCACAAATCCAGCGACTATATCGGCATAGTTGACACAGTATCAATCGATAGGTTCGCTATCGGTTGTCGACAATGACAAATACGTACAGCATGACTTCACAAGCCACCTAGACGTACGACGTAAACCGGTAGGGTTTTGTTCGCGGCGATGACAAATATTGAATCGTCCTTTGAAATTCCGCCGATAAAATGTGAAAGGACTTTAAAGAGCAATTAAGCGGTAGCGAAAGTGTGGGTGTCTAGACGGAGGTGTGGCAATGTGTGCACGCTAATTGTTCCAGCACCCGAAGTTGCTAACGTTCAGCCCACGCCCTCTAATAAAATAGGCCGCGAAGTTATATCTCAACTAGGTGTGCATATCCTATGTGTTGTATCCAGCTAGTAATCTATATCTTTGCCAATTTTCATATAAATCCGTTCAGTAGTTCTGGCGTAATTGAGTGACCGACATCAATACATCCACACAAACTCAGACTGATAATAAGTTTCTTGTGTTTGTCGGTTAGTTGTAAAGTAAATATAATGTATATCTTTGCTCATTTCACAAGGGGCTCCAAAGACTGGAGCATAGTGCAATAAGAAACATTTTGTTGACAACGTAACTAGGCTCTCTAGTCCCTAAGCTACGCCTACTTGAATACTCCGTGTTGAATTTCGACTCAAAATTATGCTGACTCCTTCACAATAAAGCTCGTGGTGTGATCACTGTTCTTAGATCAAAACTCAACGATCGGCGTCGTACTTGCAGTCTTGACAACGCAGATGGTTCGTTAAATCTCTCGGCCACCAAGGCGCCATAAATAAAAGAACTTCTTGTCGTTATATGAATACGCAACATAGTAAAAATATAGTTGAAACACGCAGCAGTATTGATGGAATAAGAATGCGTGCGGCTGCGCACACAATGGGCGACCTTGCGCTCTTTTCATCGGAACACAAACCAACATGGATGGTTGATACAATGGTATCAGGCTGTATCAAATCGGTTGGACGATTTGTACAATGATTATAATAATAAAATATTTAAAAAGATATATATATATATATATATATATATATATATATATATATATATATATATATATATATATATATATATTTTTTTTTTAAGGTTTCCTCTCGATGTTTTCCTTCACCGTAAAGCTCGTGGTGTGACTAATCACTGTACTTAAGTTCAGAAAAAACTCATTGGTACAGTCGGAATTCGAACTTGCGACCTTTGCGTCGCAGGCAACTGCTCAAAAATTATATATCTATTTATGCAAAATAATAATCAATTATGCTTAATTTAAATGCATTCATTAATTTAAATACATCAATGTCAAAATGTTAAATTCTGCAATATTTTATTCATAATTATATATATGTAATTTGAAGATGATTATAATTTATAGAATTGAAGGTTATTAGGTAAAATATCCTCCCGAGAAGAACAAATCCGCTAAGATGTTTTTCCATCGTAAACAATAGCTGAGCAATGACATGCGGCTTATTTCGTGTTTATGTAGTATGTAGAATAAAAGATATATATTATATACTTCTATGTACCCCCGGATATTGTGTACACAAACTTTGAAGATGATATTAACCTTAATCAACACATTCTCATTTTTGATATTATATAATAATATCCCGACTGTACCAATGAGTTTTTCTGAACTTAAGTACAGTGATTTGTCACACCACGAGCTTTACGGTGAAGGAAAACATCGAGAGGAAACCTGCATACATATGCAGAATTCCTCTCGAGGTTTCCTTCACCATAAAGATCGTGGTGTGGTCGGTATTGGAACTAGCAAACATTGTGTTGCAGGCGTCTATAATATTAGTTACTATACCTTTCTAAGTAGCTCCTGACCCTATCAGATAGTTGCAATACAAACTGTTCACATTACTATCCAGCCCTGCAAGCGTTACAGCCAAGTTATCAGATCCGCGTTAGGAAGAATAGAATAGAAAGCGAGTCTCCGCATATGGTCTCGCAAAGAAGGCGATCGTGAGGTCACCGTTACTGGCTCACCCTCAAAGGTTATCTAGAGAAAGTCTATGCTTGCACGACGCATCTCTTTGTGCGCGGAACTGTTTCACTCCTCAACAGATTGCCGACTGCATGTGCTACTGCTGTAAGAATGGGCTTTATCGGACTTAGAAAATTTAAAAAAGTGTTATCAATTCGGTTGTGTTTTGTTTTGTTTAGTTTGTCATTGGTTCGTTAGTCATACGTGCGGAGATACAACATGCATCTCTAGTGAATTGTGTATGGTTTAAAGGGTAAACGTTTACCACAATTTTTATAGGAGTTTGTTCCAGGCGTATTGCGCGCGAGTATTCTGTAGGGATTTTTTATTCTCAGATACGATGAGTCACGGCAAAAAATCCTTTTTTATTTTTCGGTTTTTTAAGACAACAAAATAACACATGCTGTTTTTGTAACTGGTATTCCTACGTACGTGAGTTTTTTTTTTTGTGGTTTAAATGGTCACTAGTTGTAAATAGTTATATAAGATTTAATATTATTAATATGAACTTATGCACTTATCTCCAGTGACGTCCGCCCTTGCGAAAGATCGCATATACATATTTAATGGCTCTCGTAGTGGAAATACACGTGTCGGTCAGCCAGTTTCTCTAAGGAGTGTTATTTTATTAACGATATGCAGCTTTAACTGCCATTTAATTGTAAATGATATGTAAAATGCCGTAGTTATCTCTATCACACTGCTTTTATAGGTGCGAAAGTTTGTGTGTGTGAGTTAATCTGTTTGTTGCACTGAAATAGCTGGACCGATTTTAATGAACATTGCAATAATTTGCAATTGCGTAAGCAGAGGGGGTAGAGAGAGCGTTCTCTCTAGAATTTCACTCTTGCTTGCAATAAAAGTATACTTCTTCTCTCTCTTCTTCTTCTCTTGAATTGTTCTCCAGCATGGCATGACGTCAGCTTGAGCCATTCATAGCTGTTGACGTTACAAACATCGCAGGGCGCAAGTTACTCGCTGTAAAACCGTGTGCCCTTTTTACAGAGAATATTGAATGCTAACACTTTTCTGTCTTTTTTCGTTACTGGCTGAAAAACTTGATACAGAATGGGTAGTTCTGCTAGAACCTCTATGGTAAACGCCTACCATCAGGCAAGCCGTGCACTTTTACGGCAACTACTGTATGGATTATATTCAGAGGTTAAGAGGGATGTATTTGTTTGGTAGATATGTTTTATGTAGACTTGTGAGAAGGGTGTTTTTTATAACGCTATGGTGGTAAACAAGCACAAGGTCAACCTCATGCTAAGTAAGCTCATGCTAAGTAAGCTCATGTAAGCTGATAGCGCTGCTTACCCACTTACAATGACAGGGGTATAGCTCGCGCGTTGCCGACCCTGTAAAGGAAATCATGATTTGCGTG
Organism: Drepana arcuata; assembly: GCA_016069955.1. Classification (NCBI taxonomy): domain Eukaryota; kingdom Metazoa; phylum Arthropoda; class Insecta; order Lepidoptera; family Drepanidae; genus Drepana; species Drepana arcuata. The sequence continues at coordinate 77,345 of JACCPG010007455.1, forward strand.
ATATATTTATTCATTCGTTCATATCATAGGCAGAGACAGTAGAGCGCCCGTTCCCTCTAAGCTTACATACCTCTTTCGCTTCGTCCTCATTCATCAATCTCTTCATTCATGCTCACCGGTTTCGAGTACTCTTAAAGTAACCGTCCTTGATTGTCCGATCAACACTCAAGGACGGAGAGGACGACTAGGAGGAGGAAGGAAGGAATGTGGACTCGTAGTATGTGTAAAGAGGACAGTTTGCAATGTACCATTAACCTTTGCATCATGTTGTTTGTTTTTACTATGGATTATTCCATGAAGATCGTTGATACCAACACAATGCACCACGAGATTTGGAACACAATACACGATCGTGGGTGCCGCGAACTGAACGCGCCATTGTTGTCCACGCACTTTTCCGACGCGACTCCAAAGAGAGCGAACCTGCCCCTCAATGTGGGCCAGTGGCCTTGTGCATAACGCTTTCTTGTATACTACGTGTCTCCGTATGTAACAGATCAGCTGTCATATAAATTTCACCGCTCCCCCACTTGTATAAGGTTGATAATTGACTTATCAAACGTCAGACGTGCCATTTTCGCAGCGGATGCTGTACAGGTGCTAGTTAGACTAGATTGATTTACGACTATACAGACGTTAAACACCGTTTTTGCACGTATCATCTGTTATTAGTTGCTTGTTATTGACATGGCTAGGACTTTTTCAAAGAAAGTTGGTAGTAATCGAGGAAATAAGCGAGGGGCGCTAGGGGATGACCGGGATGACGTTGGGCATTCTATAATATTTATATACTAGCTGAGCTCCGCGGTTCCTCATGCGTAAATATTGAGTTTTATATGAGAGTTAACATCTTTATATATATAAATAAATCTTCTGTGCGTGTTTGTAAGGAAACTCCTCCTTAGCGACTGGACCGATCTTGATGAATTTGTGTGTTCAGGTAGATTCGAGAGGTTTAGATTAACAATTGAGCCCGATAGATGGCGCTCCGATCGTGTTTTTAGGAAATTTTACGTTTTTTATTTGTATTTTTTTCGACCACGTATGATTGCATTCGTAATTTTCAACATCTCTCCAAACCATCCGCCGCGATTAATTCTGCACTCCGCGTGATTACAATCGATATGTGCTTTTCAGAATCGACTATTTAAACGTACTAATAAATATAAATCGATTTAGTGCTCAGACGTTCAGTGAAAGTATACCTAGTATTGTTCCTTTTGTTGGAGCTACATGTTAAGCTATTTGTGAGTTTCACTATTAAATCTGTGGGATTAGCGCTTTTACTGAACACTTACCAAACGAAAGTGTGTTCAATACGATTGGGTCAGTTCGTCTTACAATATTGGTACATAAAGAATAACACAGAACAATGAACCCCACAGAACGTGACGCGCAGACGTAGAAAAAGGTGTCGGGAAGAACTGGATATTGATCGAAACAATTGATCGAAAGTAGCGCTTAATTAGCTTAGCGCGGGGAGTGGGGTGAGAGGAGGAACGCCTTCCCAATATTATAAATGAGAATACAAATGAACTAATAAAACTAAAATTAAAGCCGTGGTGACCGAGTGGTTCGAGCAGTTGCCTGCGACGCAAAGGTTGCAAGTTCGAGTCCCAACTGTACCAATGAGTTTTTCTGAACTTAAGTACAGTGATGAGTCCATCGCCGTTACTCAAGCACGACTATACATACACCTTTGAATTTCTTCTCAGATGTATGCAGGTTTCCTCTCGATGTTTTACTTCACCGAAAAGCTCGTGGTGTGACTAATCACTGTACTTAAGTTCAGAAAAACTCATTGGTACAGTCGGGATTCGAACTTGTGACCTTTGCGTCGCAGGCAACTGCTCGAACCACTCGGCCACCACGGCTCTCCACATTATTTATATAAACGTATATATGTAAATACTTACATAGATATCAACGTGACACACAACAAATATATATGCTCAATGAAGCCAACATAAAATGCATATGTTTGCTACAGGAGGGAATCGCACCTCAAACGATCAGCCAGGAAGTTAGCTGTAGAAGGGCTAAGACGTGCCAGACGGACATTCAACTGGAAGTCATGATCAATAGTACCGTTAAAACCATCTCCATTTGAAATTTATTACCTATCAAGAATCTCAACAATTTAATTAGATTGTCTCTCGAAGGCGCCGAAAGTCCCGCAGGTTTGAACTTACGTCTCTATGTACATATCCCACGTTAAGAGGAAAGGTGTGTGTGTGTGGTGAGTGTGTGGTTACCTCATTCATCAGTCTTAACTACGTTCACCGGTATGACGTTCACACCCTATATAGACCGATTGATTTGGTTGACGAGAAGTTGGACGTGGTCTTCCACTGTGTCTCCTTCCAAACACTTTCGCATTGTGTATCTGTTTAGTCAATACTTCTTCACTCATTTCTATATGTCCAGACGAACGTAACATGCCATTCTTCATTTTTACAATCACAAAATTTATTTTGTGTCGAATATATTAAATAGTATGTACCTGGTATTTGCGTTCCGACCGTATAATAAGTCGCCATAACAGTACATCACTGGTGGAGACTTACTGCGGCGCATGCGCATCTATTATCGCGTGTATCGGCGACTAAGGATCTTAATAGCCAGCGACAATGGACCGGTCTATTAGACCTACTGGATTAGGGTTGTCGTCTACTATTACAAGCTGCCATTGCAAATAAACATATATCATAATTAATTAATTTGTATATTAAAATTTGCCACAATAAAATACCAGTATAAAATACCCGTAGGGCGCAGCAATATACTTATGATGGGCGGACTCATAGGAAGGAGGAATCATTTCTTATATCTTATATCTGTCTTGTTTGGCATTTTAATATAGTAACATATTAAAATTGGTATTTAATATATACTTAGAAGTGTACTTAATATCGGAACTTCTACCACTTACTTTATACCTATAACTTATCGTATTCTTGTAATATAGTAATTATACGGCATTAGGTAAAGGTAATTTTTTTTCTTTTAATCTCATTCATCAGATTGTAGACTTTAGGTATTCACGTTTCGAGTTAGCACGTTATGAACGTATGCAGTAAATAACGTACAACACAGTGTCCCAATTGGATTCAAATTATGGGTGGCAACCCTATATATAATCGGGATGCAAATGCGTGCTTGAACGCCAACCCGGAAAAGACCGCGTCCTTAGCGCTCGAGGGTTAAACTACTAGTACAAACGGACGTACAAGAGTTGGATTGCGTTGCATATAGGTTGTCCATACACTAATACTGATCCAGTTACATTTACCATCAGTGTATTAGCCTATCTATTTTATAGCCGTAGTGGCCGAGTGGTTTGAGTAGTTGCAACATTGCAAGATTGCAAATTTGGATCCCGACTGTATGAGTATTTCGAACTTAAATACGGTGATTACAATGAATCACACACACCACGAGCTTAGAGCAAAGGAAAGTATCGGGAGGAAATCGGCATATGTTTGAAAATAAATTCAAAGACGAATGTATAGTCGTGCTTGACAATCGACAATGTACTCGCCGTGTCAAGTTACCACCTAAAATATTTCTCCGGCCTATCCCTTCGAGGGATAAAACCTTGCGTGATGATGCATGATATATTTTCAACTAGCCGTGCCGGTTTTACCCGTGAATTTAGTATTTTTATCAGCAGTTTATCATTTAAATGCCAATTAAACATAATCCTTTGTTGGTATAAAGCCGCCGCCATTCCCGCTTAACGCCCACATCACAGCCACCTCGTAAAACAAACGGTAAAAGAGACAGATTCTATGAAAACACTTGACATGTATCGATGGAGCCTACCTCATAAGTGTTTTAAGGACGTTCGCACACGGAACACCATTAATATCATAAGACGGTTGATAGGTTCAGCGGCGTTTTTTTTTCTTTTCTGGAATAAAAAATTCTAACTCAGTGTCAAATGACGTCAAAGTTCCGTTCTGTTGTTTTTTTATGAAAGAGGAACAGACAGTCTGATTCATAATATGTATATATGTGTAGAACGTGTCCTTAAAAACCAGAATTTAAGTTAATATACAAGTTAATATAAAAGTGTTGTAATTAACGGTTGCGGTTACTATCGGTTTAGAATTTTGCTGAATTGTTCTCGTAACTCATTTACGAGTACCCTAAGATGCATTAAACTATGGTTGAACTTGAAAACTGCGCAGTTCGCACACGCTTGGATGTCGTCGGCGCGTTGAAAGTGATGGGCGTTAATCCGTGGGCGATTCGATTAATAACCGTTTATTAGTTAAACCCAGGGTTGGGTCGCATTGTGGTTGATTTATCGAAGAATTTGTATAAACTGAAGGAGCAAAGCACTTCCAGAATAAGGGACTACACCATGGGAATTGGGTAAATAGTTTTGCTGGGTTGACAGCGCGCAATTGCTTTCAGACGCTTGCCTGGCAGTATAAAAACAAAATAAAAAAAAAGATTTTGACAGCAATCCTGCTGTCATAAATGTCTGGTGTATATGCAGTTACATTATAAGTTAGTGTATCAAGCTGACATTGCATGAGACGTCCAGAATATAATACTTATAATTATAATATATCGTCACGCCTTCCCACAAGGGTCCCCGAAGGGATAGGCAGAGGTGTATAGGTAATACCCACACACCCACTTTCCGCCAAAGGTATATTAGGTGACAACGTGATAGATGGCGAGTCCATCGCCGTTACTCAAACACGACTATACATACGCCTTTGAATTTCTTCTCAGACGTATGCAGGTTTCCTCTCGATGTTTTCCTTCACCGTAAAGCTCGTGATGTGACTAATCACTGTACTTAAGTTCAGAAAAACTCATTGGTACAGCCGGGATTCGAACTTGCGACCTTTCCGTCGCAGGCAACTGTTCGAACCACTCGGCCACCACGGGTATAATACTTACGTTACCAATATTGTAAATGCGAATATGATTCCGCTTTCAAGTCTAAACCACTCAACCGATCTCTACTTTGAACTCTGGCGCAGCCTGTTTAATATAAACGTATCCGATCCTTATTCGTGTGTATTTGTTTCGAGCTAGTCAACATTGTATTGCATCGAATAAAGCTATCGAATGATCAACCGCGCGACCTATCAGCCCTAGCACGACGCTTCCGCGGCGCCCGCGCACGTGCGAACATTTAATGCATCTACATATTTAATGGCCACTGTGCTAACGTTATTGCTTAGTTAGTAGGTACTGCTGTGTTTTAGCTCTAAAGTCAAGATAGTCACGTGGTCGGTCACGTTAGCGTTCATTTTAGAGCAGAACTTATGTCAAGAGAACTCGAAACTGGGGAACGTGAATGAAGAGATCGATGAATGTGGATCATGCGAAAAAGTCTGTAAGTCTAGATAGAACTGGCTCTACTCTCCCTGCCTACATGAAGGGCACCGCGTGATGATGTAGTGCCGATTTAAGTATTTCACACACCCCCCGAGTAGGTGCTCGGGCTATGGGAGATGACCCGAACTCGTCACATGGAAACTGCAACATTACTTGGCAGCCCTACTATTGTTGATTGCTTGACGCTATTATCTATTGGAACTTTCACTTTTATAACAAGTAAAAGTAGTAGCGCCTTTTAAATGTCAGTAATTTTGGTGCCTCACCAAAATAATAAATACATTCCGTTCTACTGTTGATTTAATTGTTTGTATAAATATTAAGAAAATATATTTTCAATGACATTGACAACACGCATTAAGTAGTTCTAACACACGCCTGTACTTTGTGAGACGATAGAAAGAAAAGTTTAATTTTATACAGTATCGAGACTTATCTTTTAAAAGTAATAATAATAATATGATATCCTCACGCCTTCCCACAAGGGTCCCCGAAGGGGTAGGCAGAGGTGTATAGGTAACAACGTGACAGATGGCGAGTCCATCGCCGTTACTCAAGCACGACTATACATAAGATTAAAAATAAATGTTATCAAATGCACACGTTGCAATCAGGCTATAGCCATAAGACTATAAGCTAAGAACATAATAAACAATGATCCATTGTAGGTTATTGATGGCACCGCCGAGCCATTGATATCAATTAACCAGTTTTATTTCCGCGATTGTTAGAGAACATACAATATAGCCGCCGAGTGGGCGACCGGCTGCTAAATGATGCGTCGCGACTATTGCCAGCCTTTTGTATGTAAAGTGGATGACGACGGCATTGGGACAAACGTATTATACAAGTTAATGGATGAGGATTCATTGATGATAACATCCTGTAGAATTTGCAAAGAAATCTATGTCTTGTAGACATGTATCAATGATAAGAGATCCCTCTTCGTTTTACTAATATACGTGTGCTATTGATAGTCTAAAGTGAAAAACATGCTTTGCAGTCAGCGAATGTTCATATATGTAGTTAGAATAAATGCACCCAATTTTGAAGATTAGAAAAATAAAATTACCATACTAAATAAATTGCCACACTGGCAAGCGAAGCGACAGCTGCGCACGCGCCGGCAGGTGTTGGCACCGATTGCACCCACCCCTCCTGGGGCGGGTTTGTTTGCCCTTACCTTCGCGTCCTTAGGGCCGCCATATGTTGCACTTCCTTTGTTCGCCCTTCATACAAGCAATGTAGCCAGTGGAATTCAAAATCATAAATATTTTATTCAACATAAGTGATACAGGGAACACTTATGGAACGTCGCATATTAAAAAACAGTTACCACGTTCGCCAGGGAACAACCTGTCAAGAAAAGAAACGGCGAAACAAACTCCCCGGTTTTTTTAATAACTAAATGCGACGAGTGTTTGTCACCCTCTACCTACCCCTTGTGATAAAGAATGTTAGACCACATTACAATATGTGGGTTTCATTCTCGTTTAGAATTACAGTTGCCATTGCGCAGTACTTCCTCAGAAGGTCGCAGCCAAATGGGATTGCTTCTAGGTTCGTTTGCTTTTCTTTCTGCTTTGCTTCTAGTAGTTGTGATCCTGCCGTGAGGTGTGTACAATTTCCAATTTAATGTCGACTATGCATAATTCGTCCCACTGGTATTGCAATTCACTGTAAGCTACAGTAAACTCTTAACATCAGGCGGGATATTTGACAAAATATACTAAAATACTGAGAAAAAAATAAGTGTGTCTTTGTAAGTAATATAAAAATGAGTTTTCGTTAAATAATATGAACTTTAAATAAATTCATATTCAACATATGAACGTGGTGTACGGTAGTAATAACAAAAACAAGAATTTATAAAACTTGTGCTTGTTCCGGCTAATCTCCAAAACGGCTGGACTCGTTTTGACCGGACTTTCACTGGCAGATAGCAAATTTTATAAGGATTAACTTAGGGTTCTTTGATTTTTCATATATTTCTATGATCTAATTTAATGCAGGTGAAACCGCGAATCCACGCATACTCAGAGCAATCCTGAGAACCCAGTTCGTTTACGTCTCGTAATTGGCACGTGTTTAGTGACTAGTATCCTATGTATTTCGAGTATCGTATATCAGCCCTCTGCACATGGAGTGAGAATGTTAATTAATTCTAATTTGCATGTTGTTAGCGAGACACGACCGCACGCGTTAAATCTACATTTCGTGTTATCTCGTAACGGTCACCAGCTGTGCTCATTCGAGATTTTTCTCCAAGTAAATGTCCATTTTACCGTTTTTTTATTTATATTTATTACCACCGTGATAAGGTTATTCAGTTCATTCACCCCCTAATGCGTAAGTGCTAGAAGCCGGTCTAGACAGGACGTAAATCGAGCTGCCTCTTATGGAGGGTGGGTGCTTTTAACATACTATATTTTCATTCCATATGTTTCAGAAGAAATTCAATAATGTGTATAGTGTTTGAGAAACAGCTTTCCATCTGTCACGTTGGCACCTAAAATATATTTCAGGCTTAAGATGTTGATGTGCCTACGCCTTCGGGGACCCTTGGGGGTAGGTGTGAAGATATCTCATTGGTATTTCTTTTGTTTCTTGCGTTTGATGTAAAATTCAGTATCATTTTTTAAAGACTCAGTTAAACAAAAGTAGGCAAAATCAAAGGTAACCCCGGAGCCAGTTATGTCGCAACGAGACAATTTATTAACTGCGCTTCGTGAGTCGCCGTTGTCATAGCAACGCCTGCTCATTCAATGATTTCCAGCAATAGTTTTCTCAATAAACTTACTTACCAAACTCTCGCCTTATTAACCGTACAGTATCTTCATAGTTATTTGGACACCGTGGAACTTTTAGGTGTCTCATTTAATTGGGAAATATTGCACACATTTGTAAGATGCATTACAAAATGAGTTACAAAATTATATGTTTGTGTCACGTTTGATTGTTTGTGCAATTCTTTTTAAATCACTATATGGTGAATTGTGCCACATTAGCGTACGTGACAATCACACGTATAGTGCACATTATCTGTTACAAAATATTCGGTTGTTTACACTCAAAATTGCACAAGGTCCTATAATGGAATTCTAGTTTCAAAATAACAGGTATATATATATATATATATACCTATATCTAGTTTTTATATACCACTAAAGTGGCAAAAAAGCATGCAGTTCCCCTGATGATAAGCGGTTTCAGCCCCCTATGGACGCTTGCGCAGGAATGCAGGAATAATTTCACATCCTTTCCACTACATAATCTCTGCGGAAAACGTCAACTGGAAATCCGCTCCAATGCCTAAGAGTTAGCGAAAGGAAACTCCTTTGAAACCGCGCAGTGCTAAACCTTTTTGATTCAAATTGATTACCAATTGGTTATAGTAACTGTGCCAATGGAATGCTACCTGTGTTGCGCAGCACACCAAAGATAAAAGAAAAGATAAAATGCCGTGGAGCATTGTTTGCACTCCTCATCCATTTGTGTAGTTGCGTAAACGAGACAATGGATACTATCGGCCGCATCTGATATTGGGCAACACGAGAGGGCTTAAACTGTCTGGAGATAAGCAAGCCAATGATAACCTATAATCAACCTGCCCCAGATTTTCTTTTATTTGCCTCTAGAGAACTTGCTTAATCAGATGAAACATGAAGCCACACACGCATGTTATCCGACACTCTTTGCTCAAACAATAAATCCTTTCGAACCCCAAAAGCAATCAAGTTTTTCAAAGGTTGTTTTAATTTCTACGCGTGGATAACAATGCTATACACAATATCTAATTTTGAATTTGATTACATAGCGTATACGCACCCTCGCTCGGCCGAGTCTGCTCGACGAGTCCCGTTGACGACTGTTGACCCTAGCACCCATTTAGATGTTTAAACAACAGAGGGAGCAATAAAGCTTTCTATAATTCCAATCCAGCTCAATGGTCCAGCGACAATAATAGTGAAGTTTAATGACTTCCGTCGAGCCCCGAGCGCACAAATGCTGACTTCTGGCCACACCAACCAACCATTAATTGGAGATATTTTTTTGTCTCTCATACGTGTGTGTTACGCTTACTTAACCATGGCAATGGTAACACCAAACGCTTACTTAGGCACCTGTCAGGTACTAAGCAAACACACTTCTTCTTGCCTTAGTTAGAGCGTTGCTGGACAGGTCAATTGGAGGGCTGCTCATCTATCGCTCTTTATGGCAATTATCCAGTCGCTAGGTCGTCGCGTTTTGTTACCGGCCATGTTAACCTTTGCGACCAAATGCGGCTCCGGCGCTGTGCGGATTCGTAGATCGAGCGAGCTCTAACGGCCTAGTCTTAGCTCACCATTAAACTAGCTCGAGCCTTTTTAGTGAGGCAGCTAGACGCCGGCGCTGCGAGGACACCTGCCGCCGTGCTATATTAATGATGCAATCTGAGCTAATCATGGACATCGTCGCTTGGTTTATCTTAATCATATTTCAATGCTCTACGTTCCATCAAATGCGCCGGTGAAGTAAGAATTGATGGATGGGGCGGCGGGTAGCGATCGATCGATCGACAGCGATGGAGTTACCGCGCTGGGCGGAGGCGGCGCGTCGTTGTGCAACGTGTTTATGAATAATCGTCGGCGCACATGACATGACGGACGCTCGATTCACTGTCAAGGACGCCTTTTCGCTTTTAGTCGGTCATCGATCTGGTGTTGCGCAAGACGCCGGCGTAGGTTTCGCTCTCGGGCCCGTTGCGCCACGCACTCGTGAGGAGTGCACCACTAATGGCTGCTTGCTCAAGAGTTCCGCCCACAAATCGCTTTATTATGCAGGAGTGAGTCGGAACAAATGGACCCCTCGCCTGACCACGTTGAACTCGCGGATTTATTCACAATCATGATTGTGATTTATATGACGCTCGGAGTTGTTTCATATGAAAAAATGAGTGTTTTATCACAGCGCCTCGCATATTCATATCGTTGACAGCCACTCGTAAATATCAGTTGAAGCACAGTTCTCGGGATAAGTAACGCAATTAGGTAGATATGGTAAGATATGAAGCGCGCTGGTGCACTCGCTATCTGATTATAGTATTTTAATGTTGGTTCGTTAATCGTTTGCGTCAGACACTAATCTGCCTATCGACAATCCAGTGAAACACGATCGAGCTGTAACAAATTATCGGAGGCTTGAAATAGGTACTTAGCTTGTCACTGGAATTATGGATGGATTTGCCGATGGTCGTGTTAGTTTCCAGTTATTTCTCAATAGACTCTAATCTGTTTCCTAGCTCGGTGTGAGAGATCATATCAACAACTGCGAATGCAACAATGGCTGTGCTAGAAAATACTGTACTACTTATATGTATCATGAACAGCGTTCGGATGAAATTCTTGCATTTCGCAATTTGATCTTTGATCAATCTTGCCGTTTTGAAATGAGATCGCTTCAGAAGTTAAAGACTTTGGTGCATACATACAAATCATCACGACGAGTTCCACACGGTATGGTCAGAGAGAGAGAGAGAGAGAGAGACAGGGGTGCCAGTTCTCTTTACACTCTCCGACCTCTTTCGCTTCATATACATTAAGCAGTCTCTCCTTATATGAGAATGCATGACGACTTTGGTACTTTACGAAAGCGATAAGGGAGTATTGTAGCGTGTGAGCAACGGCAACGGACTCGCCATCTGTCTTGTTGGCACCTAAATCTCCAGCGAAGAGGGTGTGAAAATAACCTATGCAATTGTCTTATAATTTAGCTTTGTTGTAAAGGTTCCTTTTATTATAGGAAATATTCCCACGCGTACTTTAGAAGGAGATAGAGCATATAGTAGCTTTGTGTTTAGCTCTTCAGAATAGGCCCTTTGGCAATAAAATCCAACATGCCACATGTTTTGCGATCCACTGCGTAGTTCCCACCCTACACCATTCCTTCCGACCGAGGCATTGGTTTTACCAGTCCTTGTGACTACCTGAGCGCTGCCGCTAAATTGGGACAAGAAACAAACTCGGCTCCCATTGGCCGTGCCCTTTTTGTCTCCGCAGCCGGCGCAGGTGCGTGCATTTCGCTGAATCTCGACCGATGCCCCAAACTTTGAAATTTTATTAACTTACATGCGTGCCACAAATTGGCAGGATCCGGTCGAGATGAGATAAATGCGAACGTTTGTTTGTGTGTGTGAGTTAATTGTTACTCCTTTGCGCTGAACCGACTGGCTGGATTTGGGTGCAGTTTGACTAGAGATAGCCATGTTCATGAATAAAAACATGGGCTTCTCTTCTTTTCTGACATCTTTGTGAAAAAAACATTATGCTGTTTCACGACCATGTACTAGGCTCATAAAGTAAAAGAGGTCTGTAAGTCTAGTGAGTTAGCACTCTACTCTCTCTGCCTACCCCGCGAGAGACTTCACGTGATGGAATGTGAGGTGTTCGTAATGTAGGAACGATATCTGCTGCCTACTTTATCTTATACCTAAGGTCTGTGTTCCATTGCATTGCGTTGAAATATTTTTTAATCATCATCATACATTGAATAGCCCAGTTCTTTAATGTTTGATGTAGTTCTCTACCATTTGCTTATATCGAGTGCAACTTGTTTGACCTTCCTATAAGTAATGCCTTGCATTTGTAACGATTTTAAAAATATATTACTCTTGTTACTCCGGAATTATAAATCTTTACAAGAGTGAAGTAATGTTTAAATACAAATACTTTTTGAATGTATCTATTACAAGCAATTTTACGAACAAATATTTCCATTTATTATATTAATGCAGATAAAGTCGAGAAGGTTGCTCCACATAGCTCCCTTACTGGTAATGGCAAGGGCAGGTTACCAGGGGCGTGTCGCAAGGGCCGATCGATACTTAGGGCCGCTCCCGTGACCCAAATCCTTGAACCGCCAGGACACCTGTTTGGATTTTATTTGATCTACTGTACTAATTTAATAAAGCTCAATAGGTTTATTTGCTTGAACACGCTTATCTCGGAAACTAATAATACGATTTGAAAAGGCATTAGATTGCCCGTTTACTAGGGAAGGCCATATATAGGCTTTGGCACGTAACAACCAATGGGTACCGGTAATGGGCCAATCCCGCTAATAATTTATCTCTGCGAAATTTTATTCAATATAGCTCAGCCGTTTTATTGGGATTATGTACCAAACTCCAAACATAAACTTTTACATTTATTATTATTAGTGTAGGTAAAGAAAAAAGTTTGCTGAAATATTCCTAGATTATTGAGTCGATTATCGCAATAAATATTAACAGCAGTCATATCGATCCAGCCATTACCACTTCTCAGGTTCAATCGCCGTTGACCCGGTCAAACTAGAGTCGTTAGTGATGTACCAACGTCGATAATCGAGTCACGGATGCAGTGGCCATGGTTCGCAGTTCATCTGAATTAATCTGCGATAAATACGTAATGCATTGTACTTTTACTTTTAAATTAATACACTCCATTAATCAAATTGCCACTAAGATTGTTAATTGCCTGTAGGCAGTTGCGTCTCGCATAAGCACCTGCGTTTAGCTAATCAAGGGTCTTTACTTTCATTCGGAATTATATACAGCCTTTGTGTAACTTGTGGGCACTGGGTAATTTCTAGTCCAAAACTAAGCGAGGGTTTTAGGTACTATGGGAACTGGAAAACGATATACATAAACAACGAAATACACCTAAATCTAGGACATCCAAGACTAAGGTACGAATAGTCGGATAATAGTGTTGACAACATCCCTTTACACAACAACAACATTAGAATATCCCCCAACGATCAATCCTGCGACCTCAAGATTTGCAGAGTCCAATTAATATATCAATTTCAATAAACAATTTATCAATGTTCATTTTGTTTGTTTTCTCCTAAACGAAGCTGGGCGTATATCTTTATATCGATGTTACAATGCGCATCCCCATCCCAAAGGGTGGCCGGCCCTTGCAACGCCCGACCCGGGGCGCAGCGCGTGACACTGACCTCATACCTACAATATATTACTCATATAAGAGTCATAATTAAGTAATTTACTGTACGTAATACGACATTGAATTATTTGCGTGGGAAATTCACCGCAATGAGTAACATTTGACGCTATTTGGGTCTTAAGGTAAAGTTGGTGGTCTACATGTTTATACCGTATTGGCCGCGTGGTTTAAGTAGTCACGGTTCGAACTGGTCCTCCTGAATAGATGAATCTTTTCTCAAGCGAAGTACAGTGATTTATCGCACTATATCAATACTATCGTGCTACCGAAGGGAGCGGAGCACAGAGCCTACAAATATTATATGTACATGCGCAAGTTTGCGAAGAATTATGGTTGTTTGTTACTGAACGACGCCAGAAGGGCTGAACGGTATTGGATGGAATTTACACATGGATTAAGTTTAAGTTAAATAAAAATTAACACTGCTAAGGCTCATGCGGAAGCCCTTTCTGTAACAACAGCTGATTTAACCGTGTAAAACTACGGGACCCAGCTCATTCCTCGAATAATATTGCAGCCATAGGGCTCCACAGTCGTAACGAAGCTCTTCTGCAAGTTGTAAGCAGTAAAGCGATTCGCACCTCGCTTTGTTTAAGTTATTCACACGCAGAATGTAAATGCATCTATTGTTCTCCGAAATATATTGCATGGTCACTATTTCGGTTTGATCAAACTACTTGCTTATTCATCGTTTCGCATTTCTGCACTCTCGCTTTCTATATTTTCTGAACTAAAGTATATCAATTCAAAATCTTAAACTGCAAAGGTCACCCAAAAGATTACCTGGCGCTCTTTGTCGATTTGAACACTTCATATTCTAATTATAGCACCGTAAAGGCAGAGTAGCTTAAGTAAAGGTGACTCAAGTCTGCAAAGTCTATACCAATGAGTTTTCTAGTACTAATATAGAGTATTTTTATCATCACGAGGTCACACTAGCTTAACGGAGAAATAAATATCGAAGGAAACCTGCGTACGTACGTATGAGAAGATATTTAAAGGCGACAGAAATAAAATTATATACCTACGTGTATAAGATGTTTCTGCTTAAGTACTTGCGTCAGACTCGCCATCCGACACTTTGACACCTAAATATGTCTCTATTAGATTTCTACTCCTTGGTGATCCTTTTGGGAAGGAGTGAATTTATTATATAATAATTTGAGTGCGTACACACGCCTATGGCATTCCAAACGCGCGGCCATAACTTATTGTAAGGATAATTATTGTGATTAATGCTTAACTAACGGCCCGCTTGAGATGTTTATTGGTGCAGTCCGTCTCTGCGCCGACAACTACTCCAATTGGTCAATTATAATGGCCATATTAACGCCCGTTTCGCGAGAATTTCCACTTTCCACCGCACGGCTTCCTGCAACCTATAAATTTTCTTTGAATCCTATATTTCCTGCTTTCGTTCCATTCTACACTTCTACACTACACTATAGATAGTGCTAATGAAGACGCGCCCCACTATAGTTTATAGTTTATGTGTGCAACCGACCACAAATGTTTGAGTATTATCGGTACACACTGATTACCTATGAGTGCTCACGCACACTACAATTGGGTCTTACTCCCTGCATCCCGCGATTAGAAATGTATTTATTTATTTCATTTAAAACATATATCCTCACCCCTTCCCACAAGGGTCCCCGAAGGGGTAGGCAGAGATGTATAGGTAATACCCACACACCCACTTTCCGCCAGAGGTATATTAGGTGCCAACGTGACAGATGGCGAGTCCATCGCCGTTACTCAAGCACGACTATACATACGCCTTTTGAATTTCTTCTCAGTCGTATGCAGGTTTCCTCTCGATGTTTTCCTTCACCGTAAAGCTCGTGGTGTGACTAATCTTTAAAGAAACATATTTATATTTTAATATACGGGTATTATGTTTATTAAAATCCAACGCGAGCAAAACACCAGGCCACTACTAGTGGCGTAAATATTTCACCAAGATTGATAACAAATTACAACGCAACGAGAATAACTGTGATTGCTTGTTTAATTAAACGTCATCGTATTTTATTACAATTAAGATTGTGCCTAAGCTAATACAGTACAGAGTCAGATCATATCGGTGACCTACATTTGCTTATTGGAAGTTATACATTTTACTCGTAACACTTATTTCTACCGATTTGGAGGTAACAGTTGTTGGATCTAATTGGAGGTCGGCATTAGTACGACGTGTTTTGTTAAAGGTAAACAACAAAGTTTCTCTCACTCGGTATATAGATGATATATATATTATATATAGATATATAGACGGAAAATAGATGTTTTTGTATTGTAGTATAGCCCAGTCCAGCTTCTTAGCTCTTCTATCAGCAACGCTCTTAGCCAAGAGAAACCATGGTGTTTCTTGCCGGTTCTTCTCCATGGAAACGACCAACCCGAACCGTGCACCTATTTTGACGTTTTATAAGTGCCCACCTAGGCCTATGTGAAATCAAAATATTTTGATTTTGATTTCAAGGCCCAAACTCAGGAGGTGCCCTTAGTTGTGTTAGCACCTAAAATGCCAGATCTTTTGTTCTCACCAATGTTAGGTTAGATAGCAAAAGGAGGAACTCAGGATACCAAAGACATTAAAATAAACTGTTTGCTTAAAATATGTTTTTTTTGTTACAGGGGAAAATTCGCGTCAGTCCGCAAGATCCGTCACTTGGTGACCGGTGAGGAGTACGCAGCCAAGTTCATAAGGAAACGCAGACGCGCGGCGGACACGAAGCGCGAGATACATCACGAAGTAGCAGTCTTAGCGCTCTGTGCTGACTGCACCAGAGTCGTCAGTCTGCACGAGGTGTGTAAAATAGTTAATTCATTTGTGTTCAAGTGAGTATGCCGTGGTGGCCGAGCGGTGCGAGTAGTTGCCCCCAACATAAAGATTGCATGTTCGAAACTCGACAAAAACTCATTGGTACAGTTACACCACGCGCTTTACGGTGAAGGCAAACATCGAGAGGAAACGTCTGCATACGTCTGAAATACGAAAGAAATTCAAAGGCGTATGTATAGTCGTGCTTGGATAACGGCGATGGATAACTTAGTAGTTTTATGAGTTTTGCTGGTTCGCGTCAGAAGACACCCTGAGCTAGTCTATTAGTAGGTACACCTAGATTTCATTCTAATGGGATAATGTGACTTCAAATATCTATAACAATTTACAGGTTTACGAGACCCCATCAGAAGTAGCGATAGTCCTGGAGCTTTGCGCTGGTGGCGAGCTGCAGCGCCTGTTAGACGACGAGGAGCGGCTCTCCGAAGGCGCCGCCCGGAGAGCCCTGCGCCACGTGCTAGAAGGCCTGGCACACCTCCACGCGCGCCGCATAGCACACTTAGACCTCAAGCCACAGAACCTCCTGCTCACAGCCGGCGGGGAAGAGCTCTTGATATGTGACTTTGGCATCAGCCGCGCTATACAACCTGGCGCTCACGTGAGAGAGATCCTTGGCACGAGGGATTATGTTGGTGAGTTCAACAAATAATTAATTGTGACATGTTGACGCAGAAGTAGTAGAACGTAGGGCGCAATAACGATAGCAACTAAATTCATGATAAGACATACAACTTAGGTAATATGTAATTTGAGATTCGTAAAGTAAATGGCGTGAATGTCGGTGTGATTGTAAATATGTAGACAGGCATGGAGGGATGAGTAGAATGATTGAAGAAACAGATATACAACGCGAAAGTGTTTGAAGGAGAGGCAGAGGAAGAACAAGTCCTAAGTAAAAAGATCTAATCGATAGCACACTCTAGAGTAGAAACTTTCTCGAAACCGGCGAGTATTTATGAAGAGGCTGATGAATGTGAACGAAGCGAAATAGTTAAGGCTAAAGAGAACTGGCGCCCTACTCTCTCTGCCTACCCATTTATGATGCACTTAAAAGATTTTCTTAGATGTTGCAGTACTATCGTTGTCTCCTATGTAAACCGACTTAGTACGCAATATGTTGAATTTAAAATGTTTATTTTTTTGAATATCTTTTTTTTATCTTTTTTAAATTTTCAGCTAAAATAAAAAGTAAAATAAAAGTTCGAATCCCGACTGTACCAATGAGTTTTTTCTGAACTTAAGTACAGTGATTAGTCACACCACGAGCTTTACGGTGAAGGAAAACATCGAGAGGAAACCTGCATGCGTCTGAGAAGAAATTCAAAGGCGTATGTAGGTATAGTCGTGCTTGAGTAACGGCGATGGACTCGCCATCTGTCCCGTTGGCACCTAATATACCTCTGGCGGAAAGTGGGTGTGTGGGTATTACCTATACACCTCTGCCTACCCCTTCGGGGACCCTTGTGGGAAGGCGTGAGGATATATTATTATTATTATAAATTTTCAGCACCTGAAATCCTGTCATACGAGCCTCTGACCCTGGCGGCAGACATATGGTCAGTGGGCGTGTTGGCGTACGTGCTGGTCAGCGGCTACTCGCCGTTCGCGGGGGACACCAAGCAGGAGACATACCTGAACATCGCTCAGTGCCAGCTGTCCTTCCCCAAGGACTTGTTTAGAGGAGTGTCGCAGCGCGCCATACAGTTTATTACGGACACGCTTATTGTAGATCCCAAGTGAGTGTACACCTATGCTTAAATCGTTCTGCCCCCCTCTCTGTTTACGCTTTGGAAAAGTTGTCTTGTTGTCTAATATCGTTGTCATACTAACGCTCCACGAGTGAGTGAGTGTGGGCATAAAAGCAATTTTGACTACGAGAGCTGGTCTATAAGTATATGTTAGGAACATTATACATTCTCGAATAGTGAAGAGCACGATCTGTTCTACATCGACAAGCTGTCAATGAAAATTCGTACATAATTCTTTAAGAATCAATATCAATTATCCACAAATTTATACATATTTAGGATGCAGTCAGGATCTCTGTTAGAACCAGCCAGCCGTGTACACTAAATAATGCTAATATCTGTCTTTCTATTTGCCGCAGAGGTCGTCTTACAGTGGAAGAGTGCCTGGAGCACCCCTGGTTGAAAGACGACGCAGACCTGCCGCGGGCGATAGTGGGGGTCGGGTACGACGCGCCCGAGCTCGGCAGCGACTCGGATGCGGACTCCGATGACGTCAGCCCCGCCGCCTCACAAAACGGGCTCAACGGACACAGCGGGCTTAACGGTGTGACCGGGGTCAACGGTATTAACGGCGTGAACGGCCACAACGGCGTGAACGGTAGCGTTCACGGCTGCAACGGAACCAACGGCACACATGATGAGGATAAAGGTTAGTTACTTGTGGCTGTTACTGGTTGTCCGTATCTACTCGAAACCGGCGAGTATGTATCGAGAAGTGATGAATAAATTAAGCGAATGAGGTCTGTAAGTCTAGAGACACTGGTGTTCTACTCTTCCTGCCTACCCCGTGATACACTCTACTGCATCATATACTGCACGTATATGGCACGTATTATTTATATGTATAGTGTAAGGTGTTTGACCGCATAGTATTGAGCAGGCGTTCCGTCCTCAGAGTGGGCAGAGAGCGCAAGTCCCCGCGAGGAGTGCGAGGAGCGCGACAAGCCGCTGAAGCACGCGCGCGATGTGTCCCCGCCCTGCCCCGACGCACCCTCCACGCCCAAGGTGACCACTCGCCGCGCCCCGCCTGGCGCCTGCTTCCTCCGACACTTGCCTCATACCAAAGGCTTCCTCTTCAAGGGATGCCATCACTTATGACGTGAAAGTCATACGAGCAAATGGGCCCCAGCGCGCTTTGAAATGTCTGGGCAGTGTTCGGTGGGACCAGGCGCCGAGTTGTATTGTCACCGGCGACCTGGTGTAAGCATTGACATTAGATTCTGTATGTGCAGGTGTCTCGCAAGTCGCACCCGCATCCGCCCTCCGTGCTGGCGCTCTGCAAGAAGTTCCAGCCGGACTACGAGAAGCCCGCCAAGCTGGGCGCCGGGGGGCACGGGGGGCTGGGGGGCCACGGCGCGCTGGGGGGCCACGGGGGGCACGGGGGGCACGCCGAGTGCGCGTGCGAGGGCGCGGGCTGCCTGCGCGTGCGGCCGACGCGCCCGCCGCCCGACCGCGCCGTGCTGTGCTAGCGCCGCGCCCCTGTACATAGCTGTATATAGCCGGGGGGCCGCGACCGCCCGCTCGCGGCCCCCCGGCCTTCCGGCGGCCCCCGGTGTACATAGCTGCCGCCGCCGCGACCCTTAGTATTAAGTGTTCAGATTGCTATTAAACGTTGACAGGCGATACGCCCGCTCGGGACCAAATTTGTGTAGTCGCCAATATAATTCCATATCGGTGTAATTTGTTGATGTGCGATGTTGAAATTTTATCACTGCGAGTGGCCGTTCATGTCGCGTGGTTGTTGTTTAGATATGGTATCGTGCAGGTAGTTAGTTGCTGCGCGTTGTGTCGGAGGACCGTCGAGTGCCTGAGTTGTGGGCTCGATCACGCTCGTGCCGTTATCTTCATGTACTGAGACATTTTGTTCTATTCATTCGTGAATATTCATTTTAACCATTCTCGAGTAAACTTGAAGATTTATAAGAGATGTTGTGATCCATAACTCATTTGTAAAAATAAATTATTGTGATATAAAATATTTTTCATTGTTATCCTTTCCTCTACAGACACGGTCTAACAGACGCTTGCAAACAATTGAAATTCGTATAGAAGGAAAATAATAAATACAAACAACTTTTGTATTACTTTTTACTTACAAAATCAATTTTCAAATACATGCTTCTAAGTTATAGAGTACAATCATTTAAAGTACCTTGGGTTCTATACATTCTAATGTTCTCGTCTTTCGTATTGTGCCTCTAATGTGTCCGGAGAATCATGAATGTCTGATGGTAAGCGGTTACCATACGCCAGCACGACGGCGGACGAGTTGAGTGGCGTGCTGTGTAAGCATCGTAAAATACTATTCCAGTGAGCACTGGACACTCGTCTGAGATGAAGGGAGACACTCACTATAGACCAAAACATATTTCTACAATAACCTGTCATACATAAATAATAATCTGACGGCGTACATACAAAGACTATGACTTACATACAAACACACATGTTTAATAATTACATATGTATGCATTTAAATAAATCAATAAGTAATATGATTATCGATCGCCCCAAATCTTCCATTTCGTCATAGATATGATATTTAACATTACAAGGCGGACATTCTTACACTAAAACTATAATACATAGACCGACTTCTCCGTTATACATTTTCCAAACATCATACAATTCGATCCAAGCCTTACAACGTATTTGATTTAATTTCGATTTAAAAAAAAGTATAGACACCTACATTATTACAAAAATTATTGATATCTAAGGATTATTCTGAACCTTGCTTTTATAGTGAAAGGGTTCAAAATTGAATCAGTCATTACAAACATAATTATTATTGCAAAGCCAACAAATAGTTACAACATATTCCGGGGTAGATTAGCATAGTGTTTACATTACAAAGAGGACGGCATACAAACAATGAGAAAAAAGTTGGCACATATATTTGGCCAGTTTTCCTTATATACATATATTTCCCACAAGGGTCTCCGAAGGGGCAGGCAGAGGTGCATAGTAGTAACCACACACCCACTTCGCCGGATATATATTTTAGTTGCCAACGTGACAGATGGGGGTCCATCGGCGTTTCTCAGGCACGTTTTAGAATTTATTTTCAAACGTAAGCTGGTTTCCTCGCATTTTCCAAAGATGACAGCGTGTCACTAATTGGACCTAAGTTACACAGGAATTTTGTCGCGACCAAACTTACTCAAAATCACTTAACTGAATAAACACAAATCAACACGCAGTCTCACGGGTAGGCTGAGAGATTAGCGCCAGTTCTTTGGACTTACCTATTGACCTTTATCGCTTATCAATTCAATATTATAATCTATTCGAATTTTGATTCGACCGATCGACATTAGAGTTAATGACTGCTATAATTAATGATTATCAGTCTTGAACTTACTGACGACCGCTGCGCTCAACTAGATACTATTGAGTAGAAGACGTCTTATTTAAGATTACAATAACACGCCACCGTGATTTATACCAGTGTCTACCAACTATGCCAGCTGAGGCCGTTGGTGACTCCATCGGAAAGAGCTTTTTCACGCCTCCAAACAAAGGATTTCAAATATTCCTCAATAAAAAAAAGTAGTAAAATCCAAAATCGGTGTGTTTCCAGAGTTAATACTTACATCGATTACATACAAAATTCATATTATATTATATACCTATACATACTCACGCCGTCCCGTAAGGTATTTCATTGTGAATCCTTTAATAGTTGCCATTGTGTTATCTTTGGAGATACATATTTGTTTGTTTGCATCAATATCGGATACAGATGTATCCGATATTACCGTACTACTTCTAGAAAACTGTTTTATTTTCTAAGGTAAGCTGTTTATCACACACCGAGTTCCTCACGGGGTAGGCAGAGACAACACATAGATTTCATAACAACAGTACATTAACAGTGTGACAGCAATGTCACCGGGCGCCGAGGTCAGTGCCCATTGACAAGGTTGGTGCTCTTGAGGTCCTCGAGCTGGTCCGAGTACTCCGAGTACATGCGCTGCCACCGCAGTTGTCTCACCAACAGGGTGAGAAGTTCTTCGAGGAGCTCGTGCTTCTTCATACCCTGGGAATAAGGATGGTTATTGTATAACAATGTATCGTTTAAATACGGATGCAGGCAGCTGCAATAAGCAGTTAAATTTTCGACAAATGTGCTCAGCGACATCCAGTCAGCGGGTTTTGAAACAGTTTTTAATCGCTGAGATAAATTGGATCCAATTAATATCTGTATTGCATAAATATTTTGATGTATACTTTATGGTAAAAAAAAAATATTTTAGAAAAATATATCTTCACGTCTTCCAATAAGCATCCCTAAAGGGAACCCATTTTCGATGCAGATATATTTCAGGTAGCAACGTGGCCGATGTCGAGTCTCTGAACGAACACTAATACTAGGTCATCTACTACTACATCATCATCACAACTTTAAGAGCGGGCCTCTTGTCGGCGTCTCTGATGCAGTACCCTCCATTCGCTTCTGTCCAGCGAAACCTCCTTGAATATACATTACAACAATACTCGCTCGCACGTTGCCTACCTTAAACCTAATAATATTAAAAAACAGCTCACTAGTATGGTGTTCTGCCATTTCTTGGGCGTGGAGGTGCAATGGCTGGGCCCGAGCATGTCGTCCAGTATCGCGCGCAACTGCTCCTCGCTACCTGCAATACACATACATCATCTTATGAACAACCCGTTCCGTTTATTACAACGCATACGGCCTGTAGGGAAGAGGTTACCGCAGCCTAAAGGACGCTTGGAACACCAAAGACTCTTGTTGTCCGCTTTATGGACGTAAAATGGATCCGGTTTCACACAAAGCTACTCAGGGGCAGTGTGATATTTTAGTCTTGTATGCGTGTGTGTGTGTGTGTGTGTGTGTGTGTGTGTGTGTGTGTGTGTGTGTGTGCGTGTGTGTGCGTGTGTGTGCGTGTGTGTGCGAGTGTGTGCGAGTGTGTGCGTGTGTGTGCGTGCGTGTCCGTGCGTGTCCGTGCATGTGTGGTTACCGTGGTTGACGAGGTGTGCGAAGAGCGAGGCCAGCCAATGGCGGTAGTCGGGCGCGCGCCGCAGGTGCAGGCTGGCCGCCAGCTGCGCCTCCAGCCAGCTGCGCGCCGCCGCCGCGCTGTAGCTGCACGGCACACGCGGCTTGTACACTTACACTTGAGGGGACCCAGGGTGGGCAGAGGGGCAGAATTTTTCAATAGTCGCCAACCAAATCAAGCGATGTTTTTTTTAAACTCAAGATATCATATGTCGCAAGTAAAGGGGGATGGAAAAAGAGGGCTAAAGGAAGGTTAATAAAAAAGATGTATTACGTGGCGGCCACGGCGGTGGGCGCGGCAGGCCTGTGCGCGGCGCCCGCAGCCCTGGGGGCGCGGCCCGCGCCGCCACACGCGCGCCACACGGGGTCGCCCGCGTCCTGCCACACCACCCTGCAACCACACGACCTCTATATACCCGTGTACACAGCCCCCCCCCCCCCACGCCGCAGGTATACACAGCGTCCCGTAATCAGGCATCATCCTATAAACATACACCGCCTCATCTATATACACACACACCATCTTGTATACACACACAGCATGCTAATGCTGTCTTTATAGTGTATATATACATACACACACACCACCTTTGGAACACCACCTTGTTGTATACATCCACCATTCTGTATAAAAACACTCCCCGATATACACAACTAGCTTATGCCCGCGGCTTCGCCTGCGTGGAGTTCGAAAAAGTAGCTTTGGAAATTTTTCTGCTAGAATCGGTTCAGCCGCTATGCCGTGAAAGAGTATCATACATAAGAACGTTGAATTTTTCAGGATAAAAAAAAACAACGTAGTCGAAACGTCGTATGTCCTATTCCTAGGTATAAGCTATCACCATTTCAACTTTCAGCCTAAAGTAGATATTAGTATGATATGTAGTAAGTAAGATTACACACACTATCCTATATGCACGCACCATCCCGTAATCACACACACAAATCTGTATGCGCAAATCCTCACGCCACGTATCTACGGCTAGCTCACTGAAGGATATCACAGAGGGAGTAGGTCCTGATCATCATCTATCAATTCAAAAGTTGTATGTTGTTCTTACGGAGACGTTGCAAAATATCCTAGCTACATACTTGCGTACTGAATTCGACGACGCTTTCTAGAAATGGGTCGTGTAGAAATTTTTTAAGTGTTCACCTATTTTTATCTAATACGTATCAATGCTGTAACTTTTTTGACTAACTTGTATGTAAATACATATTGGCATTGTGGTTAAGAGGAAACCGATGGACGAAAGAGAATACAAACTCACCAAGCGGACAATTTCTTGCAGTAGATGTAACTTTTTCCGTTACTGAGTGAGATCATCGGACTGCCGTCATCCAGCAGAGAACAATTTGTTACTGTCACTGCAAATACACACATGCCATTAGGATATATACATATCGTCAAGCCAAGACCCTCAGTAGGTAGGTATATAGCCTTGAAAATGTTGAGTTTTTCTGAACTTAAGTACAGTGATTAGTCACACCACGAGCTTTACGGTGAAGGAAAACATCGAGAGGAAACCTGCATACGTCTGAGAAGCAATTCAAAGGCGTATGTATAGTCGTGCATGAGTAACGGCTTGTGTTTCGTAACGTGAAAACGTTGACACATACTTCTGGCGGAAGTGGGTGTGTGGGTATTTCCTATACACTTCTGCCTACCCCTTGGGTACCCTTGTGGAAAGGCGTGAGGATATATTATATTATTATATTATAAATGTTTGAAATGTTAATTTAACTAGAATTGCCCGCGTTTTCACCCTGGTAGAATTGTATTTATTTGGTTGGTTTTTTTTTCATAAATAAAGCATGCTGAATCCAGTGAATAATCTGTCTCTCTGCCCTATTTATCCATTTACGTTCAGTAATTGTGTCGTGGAAGAAGAACAAACATCTTCACAAACAATTGCATTTATAACATTAGTAGGATAAGTAACATTAATTGAATATTGTTAGTCTCTTATAGATATCGTTATATAAAATATTGTTTTTTTTTTACCATCGGGGATCCTTGTGCAGGCGTCTACAGGCCACGGATAAGGTCCTTTATGTAATTTTGTATTGGAACAGAGTGTGTGAGAGAGTTATGCTGTAGAGCGACAGGTGAAGTGAGTGTAGTACCGGCGTGCGAGAGCAGCGCGCGGAAGCTGAGCGGGCGGATGGTGCAGCTGGCGGCGGCCAGGTCCCACATGGCCAGCTCGGCCGCCACCGTCACCACGGCCAGCGTGTCGCCCGCCAGCACCAGCTTGGCCGCCTGCGACGGCAGCGCTGCAAGGGCTCACATTACATACACGTAGGGGGGCGGGCCTTACCTAGGGGGGGCAGCGCCCGCTCGGGCACGGGCCCTACCTAGGGGGGGCAGCGCCCGCTCGGGCACGGGCCTTACCTAGGGGGGGCAGCGCCCGCTCGGGCACGGGCCTTACCTAGGGGGGGGCAGCGCCCGC
>JACCPG010007456.1:0-12368 GCA_016069955.1 Drepana arcuata
AGAGAGAGAGAGACAGACAGAGAAACATGCGACGCCGCACAGCTGACAATAGCTTACTATAGCAAAAAGTGTCTCGGCCACTCAAAGATGGCAACGTCAAGAGAATTCCAAACCGACTAGCATGTAGCAAGACATGTAAATATAATATGTTCAAGTAGATCGTCTTCTGAGCAATAGTGCACTGTTTATAAAAAAAGCCTCACAATTATTCAAGATCTACCTGACATCAGGCTATTAGCATAACCTGGTGTTTGAGTAGCGTGCATTTAATCAAAACACATCTCTTAGCACTAATGCTTACGAGCGATATTGTATCTATATGTATGTATTAGTAGATATGTAGGACATGAGTAAGGTGTTCAGTCACTGGATGCAGCTGAGCAAATCTATACAATGAGTTTGCTTGTACGCTTAAGTGGGCACTCGAGTGTAGTGGAAAGGATACCTACCTGTAATCTCCCATAATAAATAATAATACATCCTCACGCCTTTCCACAAGGGCTCCCGAAGGGGTAGGCAGAGGTGTATAGGTAATACCCACAAACCCACTTTCCGCCAAAGGTATGTTAGGTGCTAACGTAACAGATGGCGAGTCCATCGCCGTTACTCAAGCACGACTATACATACGCCTTCGAATTTCTTCTCAGACGTATGCAGGTTTCGTCTCGATGTTTTCCTTCACCGTAAAGCTCGTGGCTCGTTGTCCGTCGCTCGTCGTGTGACTAACTAACACTGTGCTTAAGTTCAGTAAAACTTATTGGTACAGTCAGGATTCGAACTTTCGATCTTTGTGTCGCAGGAAACTGCTCGAACCACTCGGCCACCACGGCACCCATACCATATTCATAAACTGGTATTTCTTTTAATAATAGCTATCGAGGAACGTAATATTACTTACATACTTCGATGACGATTCGGCTCGGTGTTCAACGCTTTTTATAAGTCCAAAATAAAAAAACGGATCGCTTTTTAGGTCTGTCATGAAACAAAGAGCTGTGTGGTACGTACGAGTAGTTCACTTGCATCGCAAATATTGCAAGTTCAAAATCCCGACGGTACCAAGGAGTCTCTTTTTAACTTGAGTAACTATAGTGATTGTCTAAATCAAAATATCGTCTGAAAATATGATTATAATATATTTTTTTTTATTTCATTTATAAATCATACTTTATTACAGGAACTTAAAACTAATGCAGTGGCATACCATAAACTACAAAATTCTATATCAAAAAAGAAAACTTAATGAACATCGAAGCAATAGGTAGGTATGTTGTGGCCCAACAGTGACTTACACGATTACGAGTATATCGCTAATAAACAACACCATTAATATCATTGATGTAAAATAGATAAAACCTCATTGATTAATATAGTGAACCGTGGCGGCCGAGTTGTTTGGGTAGTCGCCTGCAACACAAAGATTGTAAGTATGAATTGCGACTGTACCAGTGAGCTATTCTGCACTTATGTACAGTTCAAGACAGGTAGGGCATAACGGGTTTCCCGAAGTCCGTAGCCAAATAAATTTTTTTTTGTGTTGTGTTCCTACGCGGTGAATAAGGTTTCCGGTAATGAGCTCCTTGGGGAGGGGGGGAGGATTGTTACATTGTGTTGGAAGCCGAGGGATTAAACCCACATGCTGCCAACACACTATAACTCTCCGAACACAGAGTGGCAAAACGCAAGTGATACTTTAGTGTCGTGAGCGTAAATAGGCTACGGTAACTGTTTCCCATCAGATCAGATCATCAGGGCCGTATGCTTGTTTGCCACTCTTGTTGTATAAATAAAAAAAATGTGATTAGTTAGATTAGATTACACCTAGAACTTTACGGTGAAGGAAAAACCGAGAGGAAACCTGCATACGTTTGAGATTAAATTCAATGACGTATGTATAGTCGTGCTTGAGTAACGGCGATGGACTTGTCTGTCACGTTGGCATCTAAAAATATATCTCTGGCAGAAAGAGGGTGTGTGGGTACTACCTATAGAAGTTCTGGGAAGGTGTGTGGATATATTATATTCAATAGTAAATTATAAGGAAAATATGTTAAGAACATAAAGTCCGCTCCAAGTTTAAAATCCTCTCAAGTTATTGTCTGCACGGAATCAAGGAAAATATACGTGTATAATAAAGCATTTTCATAGTTTACATAATTCTGCGAGAGCAGACGTAGCGTGACTGTTAACTAGAGGATTTTGGCAGCGAGCCTTCACCGTGGCGGCATTTACAAGAATTTGCGATGCAAAACAGTACTGCACAGAAAAGATGAGAATAATTCGCCGAAAATTGTATTTCTTTGATACCCGAGGACAAGGGGATACCATGGCGTCCTATCGCTATCATGGTTAACGAATGTTTAAGGATTAGATTTATTATGACGTGACGTGGTCATGAATGATGGCAAAGGCTCTTCAATGCATAATAATATCGTCTTTCTGAAGTGTAGGGCCATCCTATGACGTCACCAATGGACGATAATGTAATCTTTCTCGTAAGCATAGGGTAATTTTTATGGCATTAGCGATGCACTATCTTTCTCTGAAAAGTATCTTAGGGTGCCACTCGTCAAATTTATTTGTCCAATTTCGATGTCCAACATCCGGGAAGTCTGAGATTTCTTTGAAATTTTTGCAGTGGGAAATTAGAGTGTCCTTATGTGCGGGTATTATCATTTGATTAGTACCTACTGGAAATTGGGTGAAGCCATGGATTCAAAGGCTTTCGCCTTGAAGGTATTTCGCCAAAAAAGTATTCTAAATCTGGATCAAGTCATCCAATTTATTAGTCAAATGTACGTTTTGGACACATTGGACAGACATCCCTATGTTAATTGTGATAAGAGTCATGATGTTTTCCAAGTTGTTGAATCTACTCGCTCGTTGTATGGAAGAAGCTATTTGCTGGTGGTAGCTGCAAATCCCAATCCAATGCATTCCTAATCTCATTTCTTAGTCTAAAGCATGAGAGCAATTCACACTCACTATCCAGTACGTGATCTGCAAAAACTTGTTTAACTTTCGCGAGATCTTTTGATATTCCGGGATCTTGGATGTAGCTTAACGTGAGAAGTTGTTTTATATCTAAACTTCTGGAAAACGTGGGAACAATTTATTGTATCTAGAATTTTTTTGAAGTAGCTAGCATAGCACTGTATCTTATGTAATGTACAAGCATAATATGAATACCTAGGGATTATGGAATTATGTTAGACTATAACTATAATAGCCGTGGTGGCCGAGTGGTTCGAGCAGTTGCCTGCGACGCAAAGGTCGCAAGTTCGAATCCCGACTGTACCAATGAGTTTTTCTGAACTTAAGTACAGTGATTAGTCACACCACGAGCTTAACGGTGAAGGAAAACATCGAGAGGAAACCTGCATACGTCTGATAAGAAATTCAAAGGCGTATGTATAGTCGTGCTGGAGTAACGGCGATGGACTCGCCATCTGTCACGTTGGCACCTATTATACCTCTGGCGGAAAGTGGGTGTGTGGGTATTACCTATACACCTCTGCCTACCTCTTCGGGGACCCTTGTGGGAAGGCGTGAGGATATATTATGTTTATGTCCCGTGGTATCACCCGCACAGAAATTGAGTTTATTGGAAGATTTTTGTGCAATAACACACATGCCTTTTCCAGCTAATAATGTTGTGTCAATTTTCATCCAATTCCGTTCAGCCGTTCTGGCGTGTTGAGCTACAACATCCTCACAAACTTTCACATTTATAATGAACCTGTGGAGCGTTATATTGATTCAAACCGC
Organism: Drepana arcuata; assembly: GCA_016069955.1. Taxonomy (NCBI): domain Eukaryota; kingdom Metazoa; phylum Arthropoda; class Insecta; order Lepidoptera; family Drepanidae; genus Drepana; species Drepana arcuata. Next base: position 3,769 of record JACCPG010007456.1, read on the forward strand.
GATTCGTACGAATATGCTTTTTTTAAGTTAAGCACAGTACAATAACTGTTATTTATACTTTAAATAATTCAAGTTTTACTGTGAAGGAAAACAGTATAAAAAACTGCATTTTCTGCATCACTACAAACGTCCTTGTAATATGGAATAAGTCAAGATAAATGTAGAAAATGAAGGGGCAAAGATTTAATTTACTGAAAAGATAATTGTCGTAAATCAACGATGGGTTTTAATACGCTAGAACCAGTTCGTAATTAAATCCGTTTAATAAGAGCGCTGGAAAGATCTATAGATTATCTTCAGATTTATGTGACAACTAACTAGATTTAAATTAAGCTTACTTTTAATATAATATAGTGATGTATATCAACACATCACTAAATTATATTAAAAGTAAGCACAACGCTTTATACATTAATACAGACTAGCCATGCAACATAAAGTTTACAAGTTAATTTAGGTATAAGTCATTTACATCATTAAAACATGAGCTTTATAGTGGAGTAAAAATCGAGAGGAAACCTCGGAGCATAAAGCCTCGTCTGGGAAGAAATTCAAAGACGTGTGTATGGCGTCGGCTTGAGAAGCAGTGATTAATTCGCCATCTGTCACGTTGGCATTTAAAATATCTCCAGTGAAAAGTGAGTGTGTGGGGCTAAGCATTTCTGTCTACCTCTACTTTATAGCTTGCTTCCTCTGCCATAGCCATAATTAATTGCCATATAATAGAAAAAATATTAAGCGTGATCAATCAACCGATAAAAGTAATGCAAAGGGTGTAACTGCGTTTGATAGTCCAATATGTTCGGGCAGCTCTCCGCTGACGAGTTGACATGGGCCAAATTGAATATTATGCGCAAATTGAATCTGCTTCGAAGCGGGCACCTGTCAACAGATTTCATATTTAGTTGGCGTTTACTAAGGATACTCGTAAATAACTCACCTTGAGTGAGATTCATACAGGCTGTGTCCCATGATTACACCCGCGGAATATATTCAGTATATTAGCTATTTCTGTGACAAATTTCATGCAATTCTATTTTCAGTTTTTTTGAGAGGAAGAGGAGCAAACATTCTCACAACACACTATTACCTACAAGTACCTACAACACACAACATACCTTCTCACAAGAGTCCCCGAAGGGGTAGGTACTACAATACTATCTTTCCACCTAAGGTTTTGAGATATCAACGTGAAAGGTAGCGAGTCCATCACCGTTACTCAATTACTATACCTACATACATCTCTAAACGAATGAATAAAAATAACCAAACCTTCTTTTCAAACGTACACAGGCTTCCTGTCGTTATTTCCCTGATAAGCAAAGCTGGTAATGTCATATTAACCGTTTTTAAGTTCATCAAAAACTCATTGGCATCGTTGGGATTCCAACTTGCAATCTTTGTGGTGCAGACGACTACTCGAACCATTCTGCCACTACGGCTCGATAACCTTTATTTTATAACTCAGTTAACCTAGTAAGGGTAACTCCTAATACACTGGCTCTCAAGACGCCATCAACCAGTAGAGTAATCTCCATTGACGGTAATTGTAATGACAGCTGACTCTCCAGCTAGGCTCATAAGACTCTCCAGGCTGCTCTCATTCTGGTATTGAGATATGATAGTGAAATTAAGAAGTATTATATTATATTAATATCTCCAAGCCTTCCCAATCGTTTTTTGAGTCACTAATGTCGAAACATATACAGGCATTCGGTCCGCCTGATGGTGAACGGTTGGCATCGCTTATGAACGCTTGCAACACCAGGGGCATCGCAAGTTTAAGCTTCAGCCTTGCAGGTAACTTCACCATCCACGCGGACACTCCGGAACATAAAAAAATTATAGTCTTCTTAGAAAATCAATATAATTTTTATAGCTATTTCAGTGCAATAGAGGTAACTTAATAACGAAATAGTCTTACTTACTGAAACTCGCAGCTGCATTAACACTAATGTTCCTTCAATGAGTAAAGTTACCAGTTCTTACGCAAAGAATTACTGTGCTGGCAGGAGGGAGGAACGTCCGTTTAGTTAAGTGTACAGTTACCTCATCCCTACTAATATTATAAATGCGAAAGTATCTCTGTCTGTCTGTCTGTTACCTTTTGACGCCTAAACTACTGAACTGATTAAAATTAAATTTGGTACAGATATAGCCTAGAGCTTGAGGAAGGACCATAGGCTACTTTTTAATGCGAAAAAGGGTTATAGGGGTTGAAATAAGGGATTAAAGTTTGTATGGAAGTTTCGTCATTTTTGAAGCTAGAAGCTTGAAACTTATTTTTTAGGCTCTTCATTACATATAAATTAATATTACATTCAAAGTTTGTAAAAATGCTGCCTAATATCACTTCTCCGCGCGGACGAAGTCGCTGGCACAGCTAGTATACCTATAATGGTCAACCACGCGTGAATACCACAAACGTGACAATCAGCTTTGTTTAAACGCCATATGCCCATTCCATAAAAAATGCTTGTCAGGTAAAGAGAAACAGGTATATAATTCACATAACAATAAAATATATATTACTAGCTTATGCCCGCGGCTTCGCCCGCGTGGAAAGAGCAACATACATATTTTTGCCTTTATAATATTAGAGCTTAGAAATCTTTCGGGATTCAAATGTAGCCTATGTATAAGCCATCACCATAAAAAATATTAGTAAACCGGCTTTCTTTTTCAATAAAAAGTATCCTATGTTACTTCTTATACCTCCCAGGAATATGTGTACAAACTTTCATGATAATCGGTTATGTAGTTTTTACGTGAAAGCGTAACAAACAAACTTACATTCACATTTATAATATTAGTAAGGACGTTGTAAAAGGATAATTTCGATTTAATGAGTCATAAGTTTAATGAGTACACCTAAGTGTAAAATGGTGTTGCGTTGTTGTGTCAATGATGGTTATTTTTAATAATTTGCTCTAAAGTACAGGGAACAATGGATTTATGCATCATACCTACATTTGTATTAATACAAATGTATGACGGGAACGTTAAGAGTATTCGAAACCGACGAGCATGTATGAAGAGACTGATGAATGTGGCCGAAGCGAAAGAGGCACGTAAGTTTAGAGAGAACTGGGGCTCTATACTCTCTGCCTACCCCGTTAGGGACTCGGCGTGATGATATGATGATGATGAAAAATGTTTGTAAATACATACATCTTATCATTACTCGAAGTGTCTTTAAGTAGGTAGTTCGAGAGGGTAGAGCGCCAGTTCCTTCTAGAATTACTGATTTGTTTCGATTCAAACGCTTTAAAACTTATATGACGTCAAAAGAACAAGGGATCAGGGGATTTAGGCAGCGCAATTGCCACTTCAAACGGCGAAAGGTTGCGACTACCTTTGCACACAACACGATTTTCCAGCTACATAACACTTGGGCGGCTATAGACCTTAGAGTAACCTCAGAAGTTATTGCTGACTATTGTTTGGTTAGAATAATGGAGTTGACGTCATGCTTTACGCGTTTTCGCTTTAAGAGTTCACTTATGACTCGCCCTGCGTTACATGTGATCTCACCTTTACTGCCGTTGGCCTGTCAATCGGCTCCCATAGTAAAAATCCCTTTGCACTCACGCTACCTATTACATGTCGACGACATAAGGTGCGAAAAATGTCGCATGAGCGCGTCAGCGGGAACAGACATAGCTTTTAACTAGGGGACTGACGAGGGAACATTAGGTAATGTATTTAAATCGAAAATATATCCTTTTTTTCAGACTTATACATGAATAAATAAATATCCTCACGCCTTCACATAAGGGTTCTCGAAGGGTTAGGCAGAGGTGTATAAGTAATACCCATACACCCACTTTCCGCCAGAGGTATATTAGATGTCAACGTGACAGATGGCGAGTCTTTCGCCGTGACTTAAGCACGACTATACATACGCCTTTGAATTGCTTCACAGACGTATGCAGGTTTCCTCTCGATGTTTTCCTTGACCTTAAGTCTCGTGGTGTGACTAATCTCTGTACTTAAGTTAAAAAAAAACTCATTGGTGCAGTCGGGATACGAACTTGCGAGCTGTGATCTCTGTGTCGCAGGCTCGAACCACTGCGGCTTTTTTGCAGACTTATTAATTTTATACTCATTCCTTCCCGTAAAGGTCCCCGAAAGGGTGGGTAGATGTGTATATGTAGTACCCATACACCCACTAGTAGTGGGTACTACTAAAAGTATTCTAAACTCTGAAAATTCGAAGGTACCAATCTCACAAACGTATATACATATAAATAATATGTCTGAAACCTAAAGTCCGTAGGAGAACATTATACAAGTTGCAGGAGAATGTCACATAAACCCAATTTTAAGTGTCGCGCACATTCTCTGTTTAGAATAAGGCTACAGACACTGTGGAAAAGTTAGCGATAAGCGATATAATTTATTCCAACTTCCAACAACGGGTAGGCAGAGGTGTATAGTTACACACACACCCACTTTCCGCTAGAGATACATTTTAGGTGCTAACGGACAGATGGCGATTCCGTCGCCGTTACTCAAGCAGAGTTCGCTCTCAATGCTTTCCTTCACCGTAAAGCTCGTGGTGTGACTAATCTCTGTAGGCACTTAAATTCAGAAAACCGATAATTTAAAGCTTTTATTATACTAATTATGCCCCGCGGGCTGTCTCGTGTAAAATTGGTTCTTATCGTTATATTATGGCAAATAATAACGAAAAGGTACATTAAATTCTATTTAGTACGTACAAACATCCTCACAAGTTTTCACATTTATAATACCCTTAGGGCGCATTCACCCCTTTCCGCAGGGTCGCCGAGGGGGTAGGCAGAGCCTATAGTAACACACCCACATTTCGACGACGCAAGCAGTCGTATGCAGGTTTTCTTTCAATGTTCCACTCACAGAGCAGTCCGTGGTTGGTTGGTGGTGGTTCATGGTTTCACTCACTGTAAATCTCTGTAATCAGTTCATAAGTCAGAAAGAACTTGCGTTTCAAAGCGACTACTCGATGCTCTCGGGCTTCAAGCTCTTGAGGAAAAAAATTTGATACAATTTTGGAGGTAAATAAACTATAAGGCAAATTAAAACAAAAAATAAAAAAAAAAGGATAACGTTGTAAAGTATCTCATAAGGAACATAAATGCATAATGTTTATTTCATTCGAAGCGTTTTCCGTGAGACTTTACGACCTTATCACAATAAAAATAAATACTTCCATTAAACATACATGTAGGTAGGTACGTGACGCGCTTCCGGTAAAAACAACTGAGCTATTGGCTGTTGATGTCACGGCTTTGCCCAAGCTAGGGGCGGATATTTGTGTAATTTAATCTAAATACCTACTCTAAACTTAAGTACAGTGATTAGTCAGACCTGCATAGGTTTAAGAAGCAATTCAAGGGCGTAAGTCTAGTCGTGCTTGATTAACGGCCACGGGTTCGCCATTTGTCACGTTGGTACCTAGGCAGTAAGTGGGTGTGTGGGTACTAACTGAACCCCTGTGTCTCCCTTTCGAGGACCCCTGTGGGAAGGCGTGAAGGTATATATATATATAAGCTTAGTATTCATTATCCTCTAGTATTTCAGTAAATAAGTATGTACATATATCGTAGTCCAGTTCTTATACTACAGGTTTTACGTGAAAATGTTGACTCGAAATGTCCATTGGTATTTACATTGTAATTTTTATGTGAAATACAAATGCCTGAAAAATATATATGTGAAGAGAGCCTCACTGTTTTGGTCAAGTCTGGTATTTTCGCCTTTGGCCTTTCCTGTCACTAAGACCAAAGACTATGACTATGACCTCACCCTTACCTAAAACCCGAGACACAAAGTTCTATTTCACAGTATTATGAAAATAATGTAATTATTTCACAATTATTATCCTGCTGTTAGGATTAACTTTACACAAGCGGCAGATCTGAGGAATACGAATAGCATTTGCCACGAAATAATGTATATTTTACTATCTCTCACTCCGTACTTTAATATCCACATTTTGTAGATGATAAATATAAATGCCAACGTGACAGATGAGTTTGTTACCATCTCTCGTGACTTCTCGTAGCTTCACGGATTTCTTGCCAGCAATATATTTTTTAACTTTCATTACGATTTATTCTTCTTATAGATATTACTAGCTGTGCGACTTCGTCCGCGTGGAATTTAGAAAAGAAAGAAAATCTTTGTTCAGTTTAAAAAAAAAGTTCCTCCGTTTTACATCAGCTATCTGTGAATGAAGTCCCGTCAAAATCGGTTCAGCCAATTCAAAGATTAGTCGGAAAATAGATAAATAAACAGACCGACAGCCACTAAGCCACCACGGCCCTATAATTAGTTAAGATATATATTTATCGGCTAACACACTCGTCATAACAATCTGATCATAGGTCAAATCCATTACTTCTTTAATTTGTACTTAAGCGTAGTGAAACAACTGTTATCTCAGAATTCTTATTTTATGACACTAAACATTTTAAAACGATGTATTATTATTCATATGAACTTTTATTATAAATGCATTTGTGACTAAAATACCAAAAACATGTCATTGAGATATAAAAACTGATGGACTGGTAAAGTCTGTATGAAAAATTATTATAAATAATAAATATTCACAATTATTATTGACAGCTGTCATTCGCAAGACGCGCAATAACTTTTACAAACACATTTGAATGAATAAAATAATAATGTGACAGAACATCGTTTAGGTTTATTAGAGAAGAAACCATGGAGTTTCTTGCCGGTTCTTCTCCATGGAAGCGACCAACCCGAACCGTGCTTCTTTTCGACGTTTTATAAGAGCCCATCTGGGCCTATGTGAAATAAAAATATTTTGATTAATTGAAATTAGAATTTTTTTTATTACCGTTCGATATAAGCCTGGGCCGATGGGCCAATTCAAGTAATGGGATTTATCTCACCTTGAGCTTTGCCATAACTAAAGGAAAGCATCGCGAGGAAGCCTGCATACGTTTGAAAGGAAATTCAAAGACGTTTGTAGTAGCACGTAGGTATTTGAGAGACTATAACGAACTTGCCATGCGGTCTTAGTACCTGAATACCTCCTTCCAAAAGAGGGTATACTCCTCAACCCAACCTACAAATTCAGGGATACTTGTGGGAAGAGGGTAAAATGAAATAAAAATGAATTAGGAGTCAATACTCGAAACCGGCGAAAATTTATATAGAGACTAACGTAGCGAAAGAGGTCTGTAAGACTAGAGATAACTGGCGCGCTGTTCTATCCGCCTCCCTGATGAGAGGGAGATGATAATTGTATGTAAAGACTCAGCTGTCGTCTTCATCACATACATCATCACGCTAGTCCCTCACGGGTAACACAGGGAGAATAGAGCGCCAGTTCTTTCGCTTCAACAGTCTCTTCTTTATTTTTTATTTAGTTTTTTTTTTGTTGTCTCTTTAGTCAGTTCCCTCTTCTTTATAAATGGTAGGAAAGACAGGAGAAAATGACAGGAAAGCATCCATGATTACACCACGATGACAAATTAATGAGCAAAATACCCGTTGAATTTGGAATTGTTAGTTCCCAACACCAAACATTTCTTACCGAACTAGTTACTGAACTTGCTTATAATTCAATCTCGGGAAGGCCTTCTGTTTTTATATTCATACGCTGGGCCACTAGAGACCGACTCTGTAGTTGAATAAATTCCTTTAGGAACCGCAAACAATGTAAGTTACTCACTACAGTTACTGCTTGGGAAATAGAAAATATTATGTTTCTATTTGCAATTTGGCATCGTGTTATAACTTTTATGATTATTTGTCTCTTATTTTGGTATTTCAAATAGTTGAAACTATTGTGGGTCACAAACATATGTAAATAAAATTAATATCCTCACGCTTACCTGCATGGGTCGCAACAGGGGTAGGCAGAGGTGTATCGCCCATACACCCGCTTTCCGTCGGAGATATATTTGCGAAAGTGACAGATGGAGAGTCTATCGCAGTTACTAAAGTCTTCTATAAAGTTCATATTGCCGTGCCCCAGCTTCAGTGTCGAACGGGACATCCCGCTGTGACTTGCATCTTCAAGTAGCTGCTCAAATAATCCCAAAGACGTGTGTTGAGAGGGTTGACTAGGGACACAAGAAGGAAACTTGTAAATGTATTAATATTTACAACGATGCTAATATTACGTTTATACATACGTAGTCTTTCTCTAAGCTTGTGTTGAGGGAAGAGAATTGCATTATATTTGCCTACGAGTAAATTTACCTGCGACTTAGTCGTAAATTAGCACAGTTACGGCGGAAAAATTTAAGTGGTGGACTGATTTAGACTAAAAATTTTTTCTGTGTTTGCGTGTGGTTTCTAGATGATTAATATTCAACAATTGAACCCGGTAGATAGCGCTGCGTTCGTGTTTTATTTCTAATATATATATTTTCACCCATGTGTAGTAGATGAGTAGTAGGAGAATACTGCAGAAACATGAATATATCTTCATAATATTTCTGTATACACTTTATATAGGTACAAGAAATATTTAATAAAATAAAAAAGAGCCGTGGTGGCCGAGTGGTTCCAGCAGTTGCCTGCGACGCAAAGGTCGCAAGTTCGAATCCCGACTGTACCAATGAGTTTTTCTA